>JAFBJU010001186.1:1947334-2084236 GCA_016785305.1 Colistium nudipinnis
CATATATATATATATAATAATATATGTATAAATAAATAGATGGGACTACAATTTTCCCTTAGACTTGTACCAACCAGTCAAAATTGAGTTTAAAAACAAAAACTAGGGAAAGAAGAAAGTAAATGTGGTTCTGCAGGGCGTGTGCCATAACTGAGTAACCAAAACACACTGAAAATATATTTTCTTCCTGGTGACATACTGGAGACTGCCTTGTTTACTTTGAAACAACACACTCAAAGAAGACGTAATAAAAAAATAAACAAATACAAAGTGTAATTACATTTAAATTCAATTAAAACATAACCATCAACACTTTTCCTCAGGCCTTCTATTATAACAATCCTTTATTAACTTGTCCTATCTTGAACAGGAAACATACTTACTTATTACATGACATCGTTCTCTTCGAAAATGCTTTTCAAACATTCCTTGCACAGCTATGGGGGGCAATTTGGGGTTCAGTTTCTTTCCCAAGGACACTTTGACACGCGGACCAGAGGAAGCGCGAATTGAATTGCCTGCCGTCTGATTAGGGTTACCCACTCTACTTCCTGAGCCACAGGATAATTGGGTTATGAATGCCATTACTCGTGAGTTTAAGCCTACCTGTGGCTAACGACATCCACATCACCCAGCTAAGAACACACCAAGGCAATGAAGACAACGGAGGGCAGGGTGGGATGCTGAAAGGATGGAGAAAATACTGAATGGGTTAAACGAGTGGGTGACAGTAATGCAACTTGATGGGTATCAACGTAAAAAGAGAGAAGCGCTTTGGAAGATACATGTATTTACATGTATTAGTAATTCAAGTTTACCTCGTAAAACTTGTAAGATTAAGATAGATTTGTTCGGGATTTCATTTTGGCATTTGTATATAAATGAAACATCAAGCCGAACATTACACGGCAGTCCTGGTGTCTGTACACGGCCTGTACCGAGACATATGCTATGAAGGCACAATACCACGAAAGCCAAGTTACATAACTCCACTGGAAACAATATCTTTGAACAAAGTCAGAGCATCCTCGGACTGACCATCTGACCTTCCACTCAAACACTGTCCAGTCACCGTGTGAGGAAGCCAAAGGCTCAAGAGATTCCTTTTTCTCATAGTAAAAGTCAAGTCCTTATTGCCTCCAGGTTATTAAAAGTAAATGTTATATTGACATTTCAATCACTCAGCCTTATTGCTTTCTTCGAGCCACTATCGGTCACAGCGCATGTAACTGAGGACATATTTTCCTTGGAATTCTTTTTTTCCCCTAACGTGTAAATCTTAGTCTGCCAGAGCATCTCGAGAGTCTGCAAATGTTTCTGTCGTCCGCCGTGACCCTGTGTAATTGAGCTTTCACAATAACTTACACAACTCTTCACTTTAGAGTCTCTCAGGACATCGGAGGAGCCTGCTATAAAATGCATACAGAGGATAACGCGCGCACACGCCGAGGTTAAACACAACAATGTGGGCCGAGCACTTGCTTATTTACTAGTTTCTTCCTCCGTATTGCATATCCAAGGGTAAGTTGGTAATTTAGTTGGAAAAAATATCTCTTCTCTCCATATTCTCTCTAAGCGAGGGGTGTGTGTGTTTACAAAACCGTCAGCGTCTATGCCATCCCTAATAAACCTCCGCTTCCTCTCAGTCTCTGCCCAGTGACAGTTTCCAAAGCTGTGACATTTATATCCAAATGGTAATTGATTCACAGGAGCCTGTTAGTATGCAGCTACGATTTAACAACTCTTCTCTTGAGGGAGGAATCAAGCCCTGGAAAGGGGAGACAAGATTTTGTTTTGGTGTTTTTTCAGGCACCATCACATCCAACCAACGCCCCCACGCCTCCCCCTCGTCATCCCCCACCACTCTCCGCGAGATGGGAGATCAGATTTTGGAAAAAGAGGCGGCTTGTTTTGCACGTTTTGCTCCCCGGCTCGACACGCGCAGATTGTGCTGCGAGATGCTGCCGAGGCTGTTATTGATTGGAAGCCGCCAACGGAGTGGACTTTGTCACAGGCAGCACTCACCGCTCAGATTGCGGGCTGTGTTTACTGGCGCGTCACCTGCGACGCCGAGGCACCAACGCCGCTGCAGACAACCACGGTGACAACAACAGCGGCAATAACAACAGCAACGTGAGGAGGGACTGACAAGCAGCAGTAATCCTCTCCCGACACTGCCGAGCCTGCGAAACAGAAATAATAATGGTATCACATCCAGCATACTGACTGCATGCCGGCCTCTGCAAAATTGCCGGAGTGGTCATTCATGAATACCACTCTACAGCCACGCGCCATTGCAATTATGACAACTTATAACAAGAACAAATGAAGCAATGATTGGCCATACAGTGTGACCTCCAGCAACTGCCAGCCTGGTTCTGTCCTTTCTCTGCGCATTTTCTTGGTGACATCTGCTTACACTTATTAATCACTCATAAAAGGCACCAATAACAAAATGCACCCAAATCGTTTTTTGCCCCTGCATTCAATTTGAGGTTGGGCTGGAGCACAGGTGAAATTAGTTTTACCCCCACAATCACAGCTAAACAAGACAAATACACTGCTGTACGGTTTACACTTTCCAATCTAGTCTCCTTGCTGATTATTAGCATTGCACAAGTGATGATGAGGAGGAAATCATTTTTTAAATAGTTGGGCCTGAGTTTCCTCTGGCATCTTTCTGTCATTACACTCCACACAAAAGCATGAGAACCAGCTTGACAAGGATACACAATTGTGACAGCTTCCCTTTCACGGAAGAAATAGCCCTTTAAAAAACAAAATTAGATTGTGTTTGTAGAGGAGAAATATACCGGTGTGCAACTGTGTCCCTCTTAAGATTTCAGTGTTCTCTTTTAAAACTCAGAAGGCCAGAAGCCTTCCCATAAATGCATTTTTGGTCATCACAAAAACATCCAATAAATGGTGTGGTGCTCTCGAACAAACACACGCATACACTTGTTCGACATCTCAAAAACACAAATGAATGCAAACAGATAAATACACCAAACCTAGTCTTATTTCCCCTGACCCTACTTTACATTCTT
The DNA here is from genome assembly GCA_016785305.1 of Colistium nudipinnis. NCBI lineage: Eukaryota > Metazoa > Chordata > Actinopteri > Pleuronectiformes > Rhombosoleidae > Colistium > Colistium nudipinnis. Next base: position 1,950,382 of record JAFBJU010001186.1, read on the forward strand.
TAGGTATTCAATAAGAGGCAGGTACAACTCGTTCAGTCACTTAGGGGCCAAATTAGAAGGTTTAGTGTAATTTGTAATCCACTTATATGCATCACAGAGCAATGAAGTGTGTCAGCAACAGAAACAAATTACAGGAATAAACACCACAACAACTCTCTCTGGCCCAACTAAGTTTACTGGAAACAGATAGAGCGAGGCTTCGGAAACTTTCTTTTATATTCACCCACACGGGTGGCTGAGCCAGATCCCCTGATCTGAACGATTTGAACCTGGTTGTAATATCACATAGCCCAAATGATCACAACCAGCCAAATAGCCTTATTTTTGTTGTTCCCAACTTTAAACGCATCCTCTTCTTTGTCTTTTGCGGATGCCTCTTATTTTGTCGGGCAACCAAGCATACTTGCCTTTTAAATGGTGAATATCTCTCCCAGGCCTATGTGCTTAATATACATAAAAGAAAGTAGAGTCAAGATGCGTAGCGTGGAGGAAGAGACATCTGAGGTTGTTCAGGGTATGAGCCGCTCGGCCTCTTTAATGAAACTGCCGCACTAAAAGGTTGATAAGATTCACTTTGCATTGAGTGTTGCACTTTTGAAACATGTTGAGGCTCCCTGGCTCATTAACAAAGGCGACGGAACGTACCCTTGAACAGGGCTGGTATGAGAGAAAAGCAATTCCCCTCCGCAGCAGAACTGGGGCAGACATTTTGGTCAGTGCTCTGAGCTAAGCCAAATCAAGACCCATATAGAATACCTGATTGAAACATAAGATATAGACCAACTAGATACTAGAGAGCAGAAGTGAGCCCGAGACATGGCTTTGCAAGTCCTGTGTCAGAGTGCTAAACGAGTGCTAAACAAGCTAACATTATACCCAACCAGATGGAACAATGTTAGATTTGCATTGACTTGCTAACTAGGTTAAAGCTTGACTCAACTTAATTTAAACCACGATATTAGATATTGTTTCTCTATCAGGTATCATTTTTCCATAACTAGTGTAGCTTATTCAGGGTATAGAATTTTTACAGACTTTTTGAATAACATACTTTTTTCAAACGTTAGTCTTGGTGTAAGTAATAAAGGCTTATTGGGTCAGAAGTCATGTGACTAGTCAATGCATCTACAGTGCCAGAATGTGGGGCCAATATCTGTGATACTTATCAATGTGACAGTTATAAGGCGACTGCTTTCAAGAGCCTTCCTCTTGGGGTGTAAAGAGGCATATGACTTTCCCCCCAGTGTGATTATTTTGTGCTGTTGATGGGGGAAACCGACTCAAGAGTTCAGGATTCCTTTGGCGTCATCTCTTGTTTCATTTCTTCTGCGGAATTATGGTCTCATTATTCTTGGCCAATGTCAAGCCTGCCTTTACCTGTCAGCACTTTTTTGCTGAGGGTTGCGCACTCGTAGCTGTTTAACACTAATGGACAATCCCTCTTCCCTTTGTGCTCAACATGCCATCTGATGTGCCATTTTGACTGACAGAGGACTGGAGGGCCAATTTGCAAATGCTGTCTTCCAGAGCATCCAGCGTGCAAGGACATTCATCAAAGCTCTATGCACTTTTTCTTGTCTCCTTGTCATATTATCCGTAGAGCGCTGGAAGGGGCACTGCAGAGTTTTTTAAGATCCACAGCAGTACATCTTATGACTGATGTAAAGTATGGCTGAGCAATTAAAGTCCAATTCTTCCTCTGTTTGAGATAAGAAGTTGGATATGAAGTGCTTTACTGGACAACTGTAAGCATTCAAGCAGGAATCACCGTTAACGAGACTTTCAGATCTATCTTTAAAGTGCAATGAGTGTACGACCATTGTCATATCTGAACAATCTTTAGTCTTACATATGTTTACGGTCTGTTGATTGATTCTATTTTGCTTGAAAACAGCTCAAACTGAACCAGATCTGAATAGCTCAATGACACAGAGAAATTGTCACCGCATTTTAAGACTCAAATTTAATCTTATTTGAAGGGACCAAATGAACACGTTTGGGTACACATGTCAATAGATTCATGGATGTTTTCCAAGGGAGTAGGAGTATCATTTATTTTGATAATCACACAGTATCACACCGAGTATTTGGATGGCCAAATGGTTAAAAGGCATTCCACATAACCACAGCCGCCGCTCTGGTGTGCTGTATGTCAGAGCACCTCCCTCTCCTCTTGTTTGCGAAGGAGCTTGTCACAACTATCTGTCAAATAAAGGTTAAAATGCCAAAAGAAAAGATAGATGGTGAGTAACATAGCGGGTTCATGGGAGTCAGGCCTTTTTAATTCGCAACTTTGATGAAGACCGCTAGTTTTGTGGCTATTCAGCATAAATGCGATAACTTCAAGGTAGAAAGATGTGGCAGAAGAACCCGATAAATATGAAAACATTTCCCCATAGAAGGCTACGTCAAACATCGCTGCAGTAAAAGTAATAAACGCAGACCTCGGTCAAACGGCATTCACCTTGATCAAATAGCACTCAAGCTGACTAAAACAACTCAATCTTGGCAGTAAGTTTGGCCTGAGCTTTGACACGCTGGATGATATCTGAGTGAAGGAGGACAGTGGAGTTAGCAATGACAGCAAAGTATTTGAAAGTCAATTTGATATGGCTTCCTCCTGCTGTCAAATTACCTGTCTGGATGTTTGGTGAGTTTCGCCATCTGGTGTGGCCAGATTTACCAAATTAAAATGCATTTACGAATACGATTAAACCACAGATGAAGTGAAGAATAAATTATTCTTTATTAATACTTTTAAGTGTCTCCCACTTATGATATTTCTCCTTGTAACATCCTTGCAGAGATCGGATGTTGCTTTAGTAAATAATGGGATCTATAATTCAAATGAGTAGGTTCAAAAGTGCCACGAGAGTATTAAAGTCGGATTCTGGAAACAAATTATTAAACTTAAGTCAATTTGGAGTGTGATGACTGTAGGTTTATCCTGAAAATAAAACTTTTATAAGTTTGACAAATCAGATAATTTAATCATATTATTTAAAAAATATATATATTTTTGTCTCGCACCACAACGCAACAAGGATTATATCATGGCACCGAGGTGAGGATGAGCCTGTACAATATTATACTAAGCTTCACAGAAAAAAGATCTGTAAACTTCAGCATATTCATACTCGAGGCATATACAGTAAGTTCATATATAAGTAAAATGCATGTATTCTCTGATTCTTAGAACTTGATTCTCAGACATTTGAGAATAATATTACATAAGAAAATTGGAGTCTGAAAAGCAAGTCTGAGTTTTGAGAATAAAGTTGGAACTTTTCTTTAGCTTTATATACAGTAGATTCAGATTATGAGTGCAATAAAAAAATGTTTTGGTGGATTTGGGAGGAAATCATAATTTCCTCTCAAGTCAAAAGCATTCATAATGCTCCAATCATGGCAAGACTCAAAACGTCATAGCTTTGACAATAAAGGTGTTTCTTAAATTCTTTTGAGGATATTTTAATACATTTTTTTTGATATAATTAAATACCAGCAAATATACAAACCCCAATTCCAATGAAGTTTGGAAGTTGTGTAACATGTAAATAACGCAATGATCTGCAATGTATTTTTGACTTATATTCAATTGAATACACTATGCTGACAAGATATTTAAATTTCAAAATGATAAACTTTATGTTTTTTTAGCAAATATTTCCTTCCTGAAACCGGGACAGGGGCATGTTTACCTCTATTTTACATAATCTCCAAAACCTGTATGTACTTTTCAGCATTGTTTTTCAGCCTTGCCACTTAGGTGCAGAGATTCCTCCATATTCTCTGAATCTATTGATGATATTCTGGACTGTAGATGAAATCCCTAAATTCTTGGCACTTGTACGTTGAGAAACGTTGGTCTTAAACTGTGGGACTATTCGCTCAGGCAGCTGTTCACAAAGTGGAGAACCTCGCCCCATCTTTGCTTGTGACGACTGAGCCTTTTGAGCATGCTCCTTTTATACCCAATCACGAGACTCTCAACTTTCCCAGGCTTTTGTTGTCCCTGTCCCAACCTTTTTGGAACTTGTTGCAGGCATCACATTTAAAATAAGTACATATCGGCGAAAAAAAACTATATCGGTTTGAACATTAAATATCTTGTCTTTGTAGTGTATTCAACTGAATATAGGTCGACAATTATTATTCGGAGATCATTGCATTCTGTTTTTATTTACGTTTTACACAACGTCCCAACTTCATTGGAATTGGGGTTTGTATATGACTTGTGCCGCAAGCAGAGTTATAAAGACCCTGTAAGAGAGTAGAATAAAACATTTCCATACATGCTGCCTTTGCCTTGCCGTGGAGCCATACATTATCAGACAGCCACCCCCCTTCTCACCGCACTGGGATGGCGTTTGATTTGTAATTCCAAAGTAACCAGGCAAACACACACGCCACGCATCGTGAGCACGCGGGGCGTGATTGGTGATTTGTGAGTGGATGCAGCTGGAGCGCGCGCCGACGCGTGAATGGGCACCTTCTCTCAAATGCAACTTCTGACACACCGGTGTCTCCATGTGTTCCGCCAGCCTCCGCGTGTTATCGAGTGAAGGCCAGAGGCACACGAGCTAAATGAGGGGGAGAGGTAGAGATTGATAATTAACCGATGTACCTGAATCGGTGACGTGGGCGGGGAGAGGGGGGTAGAAGGAGAGGCGGTCCGGAGCGGAGAGAGAGAGAGAGAGAGAGAGCGGGAGCGAGAGAGCGGTCTTCGCTTCCTCTTTGTGTTGCTGAAGCTCTTTGATTTCAGTGGCAGTGGCTGTGACAACCCCGTTACCGACCGCCACACAACAACTCCGGTAAGTCATCTTTATTTTCTCTCTGCGCCTTTTTTTAACCACAGTCTCCATGACTACTTTCTCCACCTGAAAAATAAAAAGTAGAAGTTAAAGCTCCCTTTGAACGTGATAAAGTTTACCCCTTTGGGAAGGAGATTAAAAATGCTCCGCAGCAACGTGCCTTTTGTTTTATCCACGTGCTATTAATTGAAATGGAATGCTCTCCATTTTTCTAGTGTCACGATTAAAGAAGTTAGAATAAGCTGACTTTTTTTTTGTCAATGCTGAAAACGCTGATATAAACCACATGGAAATGTGGGCGCTGTCCGTGGTGCTGAAAGTGTCCAATCATTTCCAATGATCGATTCATATTCTTCTTTGTGTTATGTTTGCTTATTGATAAAGTTTCTACGCTTAAGTCAAATTAGCCGGCTAAAGCCTACGCATCTCCCTTCCACGCAGAGTAACTGAGAGACTCGATCACACTCGCGATCAAGAGAAGGCAGATTCCCCTGGGGGATTTCGGCTCTCTGGTGCGTCTCCGCCACCAAATGCAAAGAAGAAATCTCACAAAAGCAAAGACCCCGCATGAAGACGGCCTCTGGACTGCATGACAAGAGACACTGAAGATGTCCACTATGTCTGAGAAGCGCAAAAGCTGCCCGTCGAAGTCCGTCAGTGCGCGCCCGACACATCAGCGAGTACCTGCGATGGAGAAGCCCTCAAGAAGCTCCGCTCGGTAAGAAGTCGAAAAGACCTCATCCAGAGATCGATCCGTCAGAAGAGAGCGGAGGCCAACGGGACGAACACACCAGCGCGCCCTCGAATGATGGGGATAAAGCACCTTCTGCTTCTCCTGATTTACCTAGACCCGCTGAATGTCCTGCACGCCGCCGCCACCGCCAGCAAAAAGAGCAGGACCCCGCCGAGGAGGCACCCAAAGGTGAAGGAGGTCAACGGCAACACAACCGCGCTGCCGGCGGCCGCCGCCGTCCCGGGGAAGGTCACGCAGCTGCAGGCTCCCCCGGTGGGCGTGCAGCACGACACCTGCCTGGGCTACTACGACGTGAGCGGCCAGTACGACAAGGAGTTCGCGTGCAACAACACCGACCACCGCTTCTGCTGCGGCAGCTGCTTCCTGCGCTTCTGCTGCGCGGACCGGGGGAAGCAGCTGGAGCAGAGGGGCTGCACCAACTACAACACGCCCGACTGGATCAAGACGCAGCCGCCGTCGCCGGCGCCCACGGGCGACACCTACGACCCGGAGCTGGACCAGACCAACACTACGGTGTACATCACCTGCGGGGTCATCGCGCTCGTCATCGCCATTGGGATTTCCGTCAAAGTGGCCTACGACAAAGCCACCAAGCCCCCCCAGGAAATGAATGTGCACAGGTAAGACTTTTTGTTGTTTCTCCCCGATTATCACACTTTCTGGGTGAGGAGGCAGTAAAAACAAAAAAAGTCTGAACATGGCCCACTGTGACATCCTGCAACAGGAACTATATGTACCGCTGACTCAGGCAGGTGCATGTCTGTTTAAACAATGAATTTGTACAGTTGCAGTTTTAATTAAAATAAAGATGAAGGGTGTGGCGCAACTCATCACAGGTGTGATCGAAATTGCATGAATTAACACAGTTGTCATTGAGTTTTTGGGTAGGCTGCACCCCTAAAGTTCCTTGACACTTCATGTGTGTCCATTGCAATACTGGTTCAATGTTGCTTGTTTGTGGTGAGACTGTATTTAAATAGAAGGAAGATACCTTCACATAAGACTGCACATATGAACAGTCTTGCAGACCTTAAATTCTATAATATTGTTTTAATTCTGCTTTAAAATGAAATTCTAGGGGTTTCAATTGGATGTTGTCTTGTGAACTGAGCTGATTTATACTAGTCTTCACAACTTAGAGTCTCAATGTCATACACAGAATATTCAACCAGGATGTGACCTTCAACACATGCCTTAACTCTCTTCCCTAGGGCATCCCTGTCAAAAAAAATGTCAAGCTTGTATACATTTCCATGGTGCATATCCCATTTCTGTATTAATCCTCAGATGGAGAGGGGGTGGTATTGTATGTCTGTTCAACCTCAGGGTGTTGTGTGCAAGTGTTTGTGTGTTTGAGTATAAAAGCAAATGCCACATAAAACATTCATATTTATCCTGATAGGAGTTGTCTCCTCTTCGGTGACAGTATCTCAAAATCCTCGAGGCACCAGTAGTGGTTACTGAATTGTTCAATGAGCATTAAAGCCACGTTAAAAAAAAAAAAAAAAAAAAAAAAACATAGCCTGTGGCCAAATCAGTCATCAGCTGGACAAACTGCTGTGATATTATGCATAACATATTTCCCACCATCATCAGAAAACCAAACGGCTTGTTAATGTTGTCAATTATGTTCTTTTTTTTAAATGTTACGTCACTTCATGTAAAGTGCACTTCTGTTCTTTGCTCCTAAGTTTGGATTTTATTGTCTTAGGAGACCGTCTCTTTGCTGACTGAAATCTTACACACGCTATCAAAATTTGGGCTGGATGTGAGCATTTCATTTATACAAAAAATAAAAATAAAAATGTCTAAGCCGCATTTTGTTCAATACATGCTGCAATACTCTCAATAACTGCTTTGATGGGAGTGCGAAGTGTAGAAAGGGTTAAATGGGTTTTGCGTTGGGGTTAGTTTTGACTGTAATTCCATGTTTTCCATCCACTGGTGAAGAAAAAATGATCATACTCACTTAGTCATTGCTTTCATCCAAGCTCCAAGAGTCACCTGTTATTATCCAGAGTTTATTTTGGACAGAGAGAAAGAGCACATCTTGCTTCTCAGCCTTGCCATTGAAGTTTGCTATGCCTCATTCATGCAATTGCAGTTCCTTCTGCTTTGAAAATGCTAAGGGTGATTACTCGTCTGTTTTGCTTTGATAAACACTGTGACAAGTTCATGATGAATCCGACAATGTCCAAATTCAAGCCCCGGACAACAACACAGGAGTTTTTTTGGCACATCGGCTGTATATATTGAATTTAAGCCAAGGTAATCACGACAAGTGTCTTTTCCAATTTGGCATAGTCCGCTCTGATAAGAATGTGGATAAGACTCAACAATACGGTATTTTATTTAAACAACAGACACAAAGGAATAGCAAATCTCATAATGCATGACTTTTATTCCCTATCTAATCTATGAGAAATAAAAAGATGGCAACTGTTTCTTCCAACCTAGCCATTGGGCGTACTTTGAAGTGGATCTGTTTAGAGAGAGGACGATTAAATCAGGAGGTGTGGCTTTCTGGTCTCTCAGTGGTATTATTTCTTCTCTTCTCTTTTATGATTTGTTTATTCTCACCAAGCATTTGGAGCATTGAACCGTCGGAATGATGTGGGCTGTAATAGACCTCAGAGGCTTGCAGCAGACATTCATGCTGACAGCTGTGACCAAAAAGAAGTAGTGGAACACAGGATTAGCTTTATATTTGGCAAGTGTCTGCTCCCTAAAACTGGTTTCTTTGTTAATTTTTCTGGTGTTTCTTTAACCTGATTTAGACTTGTACCTCTGTGACTGAGGGAGCACTGTGAGTAGCATACTGAGCTGTGGGCAGACCTTTGCTGCTTGGTTTGTGACCTTCACTGAATCACAAGAAATGCCGAGTGAGAGCTAAAGCCAATGATTTGAACAGGCTGTATTGATCACCAACTGCAGAGCAAACCGAGGTGCAATTTAACCTGGCGAGGTGGCGAGAATAATGTTTCAGTTGATTGTGCGACTTAGCAATTGAGTTTAAAGGCAAGACGAATGCGAAGGTGACAAAATAGCAGCGAAAAACGGTGAAGCTCAAAGTTAAAGGGACAGAAGAAGCCAAAAGTTTGTGCAAGTCTGACTCTACGATTTACTGATTTTAGCTTATCCAAAATGTTCTGCTCTGTCCAAATATATTGCTGTGTCCAATATTGCTGTTTATTTTATCACACTTTATATTGCACGGTATAAAACCCCCTTTTGCATCGGTGTGATAAGTTGTTAAATAGGAGTGAATCCCAAGGGTGGGTTGTTGGCACACTGTTTTTTTCAATTTGTGTGCAAATAGGTTCATAGAGCCATGTCACGTTTAGCGTTTTTACATTTTTTGTATACCTTTTTTGTACACTATGAACTTTATTCAAGGTTTTTGCAAGACAATGATATATAAATATAAATATACATTTAAAAAAATTAAGCATATTATTTCAGCATCCGTTACAAAATGGTTTTGGCATATATACTTTTTAAAACACATTGTTAGAGGATTATATGTTCCTAAACCTTTTTTTAAAAACTCTGATATACTGTTATACAGACTGGCATTAACACCAAACATTGAGTGGGTTCTAAATAAATAATCACGGCATATGTTTACTGCAACTTCCATGTAACAACAATAAAAAGTATTATCTCTATATCAGTACTTTGTTTCCTATGCTCCTGCAAACTATACTTCCCATTGCACAAGACATGCAGCCAACTAGGACAATGCAAAATCAGGTCGCCTCTGTCTGTTAAAAAGAAAAGGCTAAAGTGTCCCCATCCTGGAAGGGAAATGCTATTAATATACAGCATATCTCCCAAAGTCACAGAGTTATAGAAACAAGGACTGTGCAGTGGCTTTAGGTTGACATTGACATAGTTAAATTGCTCTTTCATTTCCTACAAGGAAATGCAGAGCCATCCAGCACTCCATCTCACAGTCTGACACTTTGCCTTCAAACGTAGCAATAGCAAATATCGTCTATATTATGTGGCTTCAAAGAAGAAACACAAAGCCAACTTGAATGGATGACCTTGATACCCAGTCCGGCACAAATAGTAGAGCTTTTATCAACCTTGGTTACTTGTGTGCTCTTGAAATTCTAGTTCCTTTGACTCCCTGGAAACTGTTGATGTAATTAGGCTTTCCTGCCTTACTCCAAACCTTTATGTTTTGAATTGAGCTTAATGCATTAAGAGGTCTTTGGGAGTTGGCAAGGAAGAAACAACTGTTGGGATTAGAAATTGGACAAAAATTCACTTCAAATATTTTTTGTTTTTGTGTTTTACCTTTCCAGAGCCCTGGCAGACATTCTGAGGCAACAAGGACCAGTTCCAATATCTCAGTATGAACAAGAAAATATTGCAGAAATTGACGGGTCACCCAAAGACGATACGCCAGTCCGAACCTCAAAGAACCATTACACACCCGTTCACACCAAGGCATCAAACCATGGTAGGTGACTTTGCTTTTATATAGATCATCACCTCAGACTCTATTGCAGTAAGGTAGAACATGTTTGAAGGCAAACATAAGTTGTCTTATGTGTATTTTTCTAGTGCTTAAAATGTTTAATTGCAATTAATCTCAGAATTTCCTGCAATTAATCACAATGTTATGCGCAAAATTCAAGAGTACTTTATCTTTAAAGTACTGCTGACCAAAAGTGCTTTTTAACAGCAGTATTTTACACAGCTAAAAAAAATAAATCTTCAACTTAAACATTAATTAATGTAATCAAATAAATATAAATATAAATATAAAATTATGTTATATATTATTATATATATATATTTTTTTTCTGAACTCTTTCTTTAATCAGGGAGTAGCATAAATAGTTTGTCCCTGTTAGAGTGAGGTCTGGATTTGTTGTTGAGGGGACTTCTGTGAAGTACATGTTTGTACTGGATGTCCTTTGGAGAATCACGGTCAAAAAAAAGAAAAAAATACAATTTCACTGATGCAGGTTGAGTAACAATTCTAAAAACCTTAGGAATAATTATTCTCCACTCTGTATCGATGCACACTGAGTCTTCCTCTTGCTCACGTGAGCGCAGTCTTATGCCCCGCCCCTAAATGCTGTCATTAGTTGAGATGCGTGATGAGCCAATACTGATCAACATCCTGCCCCTCCTGTGACTGATGAACTGTCTGTATGTGTATTCAGAGCCATTGAAAGATGGACTTAAAAAAAGAAAAAGAAAAAAGGCAGTTAAAACGCGATAAAATTATCGTTGGCGTTAATTAATGAATGCGTTAACGTGATACTAACGCATTAACTTTCCCAGCCCTAATCTTTTCACAGCCTGCCAGTTTGTACGATACAACGTTGTGCTTTTATGATGCTGTAAACCTTACAGTGTGTGATGTATGCAGAGAGCGTCTTTGCTTCTCTTCAATCTGCCACAACGTGCTTTGATTGACATCTTCTGAAATAGATAGATGGGCTGTGGGTCTTAAGATTTCCCTTCATTCTCTCTTAAGTCGAAGCGTACACAGAAATATACAGCAAATGAAATGCACGGCTCTGGACGAGTTCTCTCTCACGCTGTTTTCCCACAAGCCTACTCAGTACTGGCTCAAAAATTGAGAGGCAAATTACCATCTTCTGCAGGAGACTGAAGATTTTTGTCGTGCAACGCCCGCTCCTCCCACTTTTATCCGGTCATTCTCCAGATTCCTGCTCTGGGGATCAGCTCCTTTTCTAAGTGCCCTAGTATGGTGTCCCAAATTCAGCCGTGCTATGTTTCACTCTCGCGTCACCCTGCCTCCGCCCTCCCCTTCAGGAGCACCGACACCCATCATCATTGAGGGAAAGTGTCAGTGGAGAGACTGCTTTTCTCGCCTTTATGCAGCCAAATGACTTCATTTTACTGCTGTGTGATTGAAATACAGCTGCTAAGTTATTAGAAAGAGCAGTTTCTGCGAATGTTTTCACATAAATAACCACTTGATTGGTCACAAATCTGGATGGTTAAAAATGATATTCTCTTACTTCTAAATATTCAATATTTATGGGATACAAGACGATTGGGGGGGAAAAAAAACAGGGAATGCAGATATATTGGGATGCTAGTGAGGACAAATTGCAATTGAAAAACAAGCAGAAAAATGTGTTCCATCAACCAAACAAAAAGGGTGACTACCCTAGGGCTTTAAACCCTGGAGCATGAATTGATGATAATTCAATGTATTGCCATTCTTTTTGATAATCCTGTTTGCACCCCGACTAAAGCAAAAAACGTGTCCGGTGCAGCTCATACATAAAGGTAATACGTAAAGGAAAACAAAAGGAGTGAATCTCTAGCAACAACAACAATTCCAAATAAAATGCGAAAGATTTAAAAATCCACCTCTGCACACCTCGCTCGTAGAAAAATTCCTTACTAACCTCGGTTTACTTCGTCCCGGAAGCAAAGTGGGCGCGGCATTGGCCACATTGCAAACTGGAAGGTTTGCTGTGCACTCGTCTTCTGAAACCTAGTGCTCCGCATATCGTATCTTTGTTTTGAATTGCGAATTGTGATCTAGAAAAGGCACGCAGTATTGTTTACTCATAGTATGAAACACCAGCAGAAAAGATGTCTTAATTGTGAAGCCCATGTCATACCGGCCTGCTATTGTTTGCTGTGTGAACATTAGCACGTCACATGGCAAGCGTGAATGATTTTGAGTGGAGCAGTCATCAGAGAGGAGGGTGTAGGGTGTCCAAGCAGGGAAGGAGACAATGAGGACGTGACTCAGATTTGATGACAAATTTGAAACAAAGCTTAGCATATTTATATGGCAAATGGACTCACTTTACTCAAGTGTCTTACTATCAACTCCTTGTGTGTGTGTGTCGCTGTGGTTTGGCTTGGACATCTGAAGTCGGGAAAATCATTTTGTTTGTGTGCCATTGGTTTGCATTTGTTTGAGTTTTCCACAATGACAATAAGGCTATACTTTTCAGCAACATTTCACATAATGTACATGAGGATCTCCTCAATAAAGAATGAAAGGACAGATCAATACGCAGATGAATAAGGTCAGTTGGCTCGATATTAATGAAAATAAATCGATTTTCCACTTTAAAGGTCTTCCTTTTCCATTTTAGTCAAGTGAATCTTATTTTGTTTCATTATATTTCATTCTTCATTTACTTCAACACAAGTAAGGTTAGTCGAGAATTCGAGAAATCAAGGTTGACCCCTTTTACCTCATGCTTAAAATATATTGCAAGCTTACATTCCTGAGGCACTTTCCCTGTGGTGGCTGTCTTTGCCTTTCTTTGACCTTTTTATATTTACCATTAAGGTCAAGGACAAGTGGTTTGCAGAAAAAAAAAACAACTCAGACGGATCCACTTCAGCCTCATGAGATGTCCCTTGAGAAGGCAAACGACTGCTACAGCACTTCATGTGGTCAGAAACCATCAGCACATCAGAGTTAATGGGCGAAGAGAAGAAAGGCAGACTTGGATAAAAAAATGTTATTGGACAGTGAGCATCATAGAATGTGTGCTACACTTGTGCACACGTCCGTGGACAGTTGGCCATATGTAACTCATTTCATTCTGGGCCTCTCTTCTTTATATACTTAAGTGATAAAAACTAGCCTTCAAATAAGATTCGCAATTAAGCCAAAGATAGGCATTTTCAGTGAAAAAGGAAAGGATCACCTTTGGGGAAAAAAACATGTGACGTGCAGCAGTGTTAGTTTTAAGGATTTTAAACCAGAGCTTCAGCAGTGTGTGATTAAAACTCATGCGGCTGCTGTTCCAGAGGAGATATTATTCTTCCACTCAGGGCTGATGGTGTGTGTCTTGTGGCGTGGAGAGTCCTCCTCCAGAACTGTACTAGAGCGATCATTTCCAACTGAATTTCCCAGAGCTCTGCTCTGTTCGCTCATTTTGTGCACTCAAGTTTCTATGTCGCTGTGAAAAATGGGTGACAAATGTCTTCCACACTTTGCAGACGGAGGCAGGAATTATGTCTGTGGCGCACTCGGAGCGACTGGGTTCATTTTGTGTTTTAAAGCCCCTTCACAAGTTGACTACAACGTTTTCAAAGAATAACATCATGTGAGAAGGATAATTAGGGTGGATGTTTTAGTCTGTCTGGGGAGTAAAGTTATGGTAATATATTTTATTCAACAACCATTGCGCATCAATCTGCTGCAGTCACATTTACTAGTACTCTGCTTTCAGGTTAGATATTAGATTTCAGAATCTGACCTCCGTCAGGGAGGTCCTACGTTCGTGTTGGCAGAACAGAGCTGGCTTACAGATCCTCCACATCCTACCACAGGTTATAAATAATTAGCTGTATTTGTCTGTTGGATATAGTGTAATGTATTAATAATAAGATTCCACGTCGAAGCACCTCATGCCAAAGCAACTGATGAACATATCACTGCATGGTGTAGAAGTGAAAGACCAGAAGAGCTACAGCGTTGGCCACTCAGCTAATCTTAGTATAAATAAGATTCTGGCTCTGTCCAGTTTCAACAATAGGGTTATAGCTTATTATTATTATGATTTGGGAAATCAATGCTCCCATCCAAAGGGCCACAGATAACTTGTACGTACGTTTCATATAGGTATGAAACAATCAAGAAGTAACTTGTTTATTAGTGAACTATATAGAATGTTCACATGTAAAACAGATTTTAGAGATGCCTACATTTTGATGCGAAAATGGAAAGTGCCTCCCAAATGTGGGACCTATAAACATCCACAAGGGTTGAATATGTTTCAACGAGACGGGTTTGGGGGCTTTACGAGCTGAACACAAACACATAGACTTGTTGCATCTGTACAGGTGGTATAAAAGGCACAAATAGGGCACATTCCTTTAAAAAACCCAATATATCTGAACATGTGGACGGTATGATGGTGACGCTCCCTTTTCCAATGTTTTTACTCACTTCATGTCATGATTGGCCAGCTGTGAAGAAGTGGGAAACAAGACAGTCATTGTCCCTTTCGCTTCCTCGCTTGCCCTCAAAAAATCAAGTTTGGAGGCACACGTGTCATTGCAAAGAAAATGTGCGCTGTTTTTTTTTTTTTTTTTACTGTTCTCTATCATGACCAGATTTTCTCTTCACCTTTGCAGTTGGACCATTCACAACAGCTATAAACACATTTGATTTCCAACCTGCTCTGACAGCACTTCCGAACTAGTTCAGAAAAGCCATAAACAAACCCCCAGAGGTAGTGGCAGGTCCATTTTGTGTTCTGCTGGACCAGGCCAGCTTCACCATTCCTCCTTTCTCCAGTGTATATGCTAAGCTATGTTCCCCAATATGTCAAAATACTTAAACAGTATGAACACAACTGCGATAGGGCAAAAATGCATAAATATATCATGTATTGTTTTATACAACCCGTATGTTATAATATTAGATGAAATCAATATGATATGGTTGACAGTTTTGTCAAAGGAGACTTTGAATAAAGTTTCTGTAGTCAAACTAATCCTTTGCCTGAAGTAAAGTTATCCAGAAGGACATGGCCTCCTACCCTGTACTTGATTTGATGACCGTTTACTTTTCCCTAAAGGCCAATCTTACCAAGATTACTTTGAAAAATTCCTTCCAACCGGATATTTTACTTTTTATCATAGTAATAAAACACTTTGCCCTTCATTGGTGAACATGCGATGAAAAGTGTGGAGATTTAGATGGTTTCTTATGATAAGGGGCCTTGGGTCTGCACTGGCATATGGGAACAATCTATATTCCGGTCAGCATCTCTGGCCAGCTGATTCCTGATCCAAAGTGCTGTCTTTGTAGCCTGCAGAGGTTATGAATTATCAGCATTTCATGTCGGGAGACATCGTGCTGATAATCTACTATTTATCATCCATATGGTTACACATGTTGCGAAAAAATACTGGATACAGAAGAAAAAAATAATGAATGTCTTTCTTTGGCTGTTTACCGATTCCTTTCGAGGTCCCAAATGAACAGCCATGGCCAGAGTGCGTCAGTAATCATTTTATAGTCACCCTCTGGGCTTGATTAAAAGAAAGCAGCCGTGGTGCCGAGGCTTTAGTGGCAAACGTTGGTGTGATGAAGACCAGGCCTAATGGTCCCAGGTGTTTCTTTTCATTATGATGATTTGAAATGCTGTTCGATCTCGCCTTCCCGAGGCCCAGAGGTCTGAGTGATGTTATTGACTTTGAAGTGGTTCCTCGGAGAAAGAGGCGCTTGACTGTTTACTAGTAAATGTAGAGAGGGACTAAGAGAGAAAAAGAAAAGAAAGGCGAGAGGTGATCTGTAAACCAACCTTCAAGATTCGGGATGGGTTCTTTTTCTCTTTTTTTTTTGCTCCGTTCTCTCAGTTCATCAACTCTGCGTCCTTTTGCTTTGTTTGAAGAGATGCTGTGAGTGACAGGGCAATTCAATTTTGTCAGGATGCTAGCTCAGGCGCCTTGTGTTCGTGCAGCTCTCAATTAAAGCAGTAGTTTGGAGGAGAGTTTACAGCGACGTGGCACAAATGACATTACGCAGTGGTCCTTTAAGACCAGGTAAACCGAAAAGGGTGAAATCAGTCCTGAAAGCGAGTACCAAACCCCAAACCTAGGAGCCATAACCACTTTTACACTTTCGTATTAAGTAAATATTTCCCCTTATATTGTGAAGGAATGTGTGACAAATAGGGCCTTAAAAACTTAACGTCCCTTCTCTGGCATCCTTGAGCAATACATATTGACGAGTAGAAGATCCCACCTGAGAGTCCTTTTCGACAGACACCGATGCCATTTTAGTATTCTCGTCTTCTTTGGCTGCAGAAATGGGGAATCGAGTGCAAATAAATCACGGTCACACCAGGGTCTAAAATGATGGAATTTTGCTGTTAAAGTGGGTTCATTAGGATTGCACTTTCTTATTTGAGCGGGCAGTAAATTCTTTATGTGGAGTTAAACTTTTGACAAGCCGCTGAAAACGAAAAAAAAAAAAAATCTTCACACTATAGTGCAGCCAATCCGAGATTGCAGATACTAGTGTCGAGTTGGGTTCCCATCATATCATTTTTTTACATTTTTCTTTGAAAAAATACCCTTCTAGCCCTGAAATATATTTTTTTAAATGATCTTTTTATTTTCGTAGCCCTGGGGTGTTTTATTGAAATTGTTCACATTTTTGTCTTATCAGGTCACTATGGGAAAGAAAACATGCGCAGCGGAGGCCAAGACATGCACAACTTCATCTCCTCTGGGTTTGTGACACTTGGACGTGGCCACTTGAAAGGTACAGGACGTCTTCAGTTTTAATTCTTTACTTCCCAATAAAACCAACCTCAGAATGATAATTTTCACCTAAAAAAGCTACTGTGCCATGCTGTCATCCAAATTTCTGCCAAATGAGTGTGCACAGGAAAGAAAATCCAATAATTTGACTTTTGTTTCGGCTCAGCACACATTGGCTTGAAGTGACATCTTGCAAAGTCCACACACACAGGCACATGCACACACACACACAAGCACGCGCGCATACAGACACGCACACCCACACGCATATTTATTATCTTTGGTTAAATCTGTACTTCCAATGACACATTAACACTTCTGCTCTCAGCCAGCGTGAATACAGCATGACACAGTAGTCCATTTCAATTCTATTGCCTTCCTTTGGGGATCTTATAAATCAGAAGCAGTGCTCCAGTGAGAATGAGCCGCAAACAAGAGGCTCATTGTTGTGTTTCTACAGCGCAGCACTCCATAGACGAATCGGGGCAGATGTCCTGGCAGGGTGATCTGGACCTCCCCATCTCCTACGGTACGTCCGTTACCTCGTTCACATGTTTCGCCTTCCTGCTGCTGGAAAGAAAGCCACGCAACCTGCTCCCTGTTCGCACCTGATAAGGGAAAAAGTAGTGTACACACACACACACACACACAGACCAGATGAGCGCCCTTGGGCCGCTCATCGGGTGCCGAGTTCCAGAATCATTATATTTTATTTATTTCTGACAATAGGCGGCTTTGTGAGCCAACGTTTTTCCACTGGCGATTATTTGAATGAAGGCAGCCTCCTGCAGGTCGGGTTTATTTAAGCGACTTCTGCGGATGTGAACGCGTCAAACACCTGCGGGGGCTGCTGTCATGAACGACAGCGTGAGTCCAGCCGACTGATAAACCCTTTTTTTAAGGTGTGGCAAGGTAAGTCGAAATTAATCCAGACAGTTTCGAGGGTTGCGGTCTACTGATATCTATTTATTGAGTTATTGTGGTTTGGTTTTGCAGATATCGGTCACAGTATGAGACAGTGTTACAGCTTCCGCCTTGATGCTGTTTCTGCTGCACTGATTGACCGAGCTGCTGTTTGTCTTCAATTATTGACATGATATGTCTATTATTTGAATGGAAGATTATATCAACCGATTACTCCCGTACCCTTACATGGCATCCACTTGTGCAAAAAGTTGTACTCACAATATATGCTTGCTCAGTTTTGAATGCTCCAGATCCCCTTACAAAAAAAATATATATATGCGTGTCATTTTCTGGGAGATTTTCCAGCTTGCTAAAGCGATCGATGGCAGCCTGTTGTAAGTTCCCACACACTCTGCCATCAATTCGCCCATAAAAAGGTATTTCATTGATGAGGTAGTCCTCCTGAATGTATAAACAGGGCACCACCTGAGATGAGGAATTGCCCTATTTTGGATCAGAATCAGGTTCTGCTTCAAGGGACAAAAAAAATACCTAGAGTTTCAAACTCCTTTGCCAAAGATGTGGGGCATGGGGTGCATTGACCTGTAAGTATAATTGTATTCTATCATATCCAGTAAACAAATTACCGCAAAAATCTCAATTGGAAAAAAATATATATAATTACCCAACCTTTGCTAAGTGAGTGTGAAATGTGTGAAACACCTCGAAGCAAATATCGGACAGCCGGTTTGAAAATGTCATCTTTCGTGAACCACATAATGAATCCTTTCATGCTAACATTTAAAAGCGACTCCCCCTGACCACACTCGTCACCCGCTTACTCACCTTATTAGGTGACAGGCTTTAGTGGCCTGATGGCGCAAGCTGTCACTCTAAAGCTGACGTCCCGTCGGCCTCCGTCGTACATGTCTTAGTTAAACAGCTGGCTGTCAGCAACCCCGCTCCACCCCACACACACGCACGCACGCACCCACGCATGCACCCACGCAAATGTACACAAACACACACACACACACTGACTGCCTGTCAGGAGGAAGCAGACTGACAGATGTGCATCACGTCCCTGCTGACTTCACCCTGCCCTCGCCCTAACACTGCTGTATCCCTCATCTTATTTCTGTAGACAGGAGATACTATCTACACAGCTAACATATCTGCACAGGTCATGTGTTTAACCCTCCCACTGGGCTCTCTCACTTCTTGTTTCATGTGAAGAGGAAAAATCGTGCATCAACTTAAGGGAAGTGCAGTTGATATACCTCATGCCAGTTATTTTGTTTTTAATTTCAATTTACTTTCTGACCGTTCAAGTCATTGTTTTCTCTGCATATCCTTTCCTGGTAGTACTGTTAAGTGTAGTTTGCCGAAATCTGCAGAAGTTCAAATTTTCTGACGGTGAAAAACATTGTCACGTTAGTCGGCACAGGTCGAGTGGGCACATAACCATATTTTTTGCAATTTGGTTTACCTCAATTCCCCTTGATGTCAGATTTCCCAGCTTCTTCATTGGCACTGGGTAAACATCCAATTTTAGAGAAGTGCTTGGGCAAAGTGTCGGATTCATCTGTATTTGAGCATTTCTTGATTATTTCACATTGAAGCGCCATAGCAGTGTGTTTTTGTTACTTTAATTTGCCTTAAAGTATCACAACGGCCGTGACCTCATATTCGACTTGCGTCTGTGGGAGCGTTGTAGTCCGTGACAAACAGTACAAACGTTGCAGATTGGAATGTATGTCGGGGCTAACGAGCTGCTTAGCAAAGCTCTGTGTTGTGTTGTCGTTAATATTCATACATCTGCCTGTGTGAGGCCACTGCCAAGGCTATACGAGAGATGGATTCATGTCAGATCTCAAGGAGTGCTGGGGGAGAAGGGTTCGTTCGTTGGCCCTGTCTGTCCGTCTCTATTCCCTGTGATGGACCAGAGTGGGTTTATCCTGATAGAAGGCAAGCAGCTGCCACGGTAGATGTTTGAGCGGATTGAGATTCCTAAACTCGAATGAGAAAGTGTGTTTGTGCTTTGTGTCACTGTGAGGGCATCATATCTGCCCCTGGAAATGCCGGCAAAAAATGTGTCCCCTTCAGGATCACTCTGGTGTTTTTCTTCTTAGTGACAATAATAATCCTGTTATAATACCAAAACCAACAACAACAACAACACCAACACTGTCTGACTTCTCTATTCTATCTTTGGCACTCAGCTCCAGGTCCACTGGCTCATTCTGAAGACTTAAATCTTTAAAACCCCTCATAAATATTTGCTTTCGTTTTTCAGTAATTTCCTGAGACAAGTGTAAATCGAATTTACATATCAATAATTCCAGTCAAACAGAAGTAAGTAGTACTTTTGCCATGGCTTATTTCAGTTGCGGTTTTAACGTGCATAACATTACATTTGGCGCATTTGGGTTTTTATGACTAAAGATCACTCACCTAAAATAAATGGTGCCTATGTATATCTCATGCTGCAAGCACATTATTTTCTTGAATACATTATTTAGTCAGAACTTGTTTGATCTTCTGCACCCCATATAAATCTCCTGAAACTGGAATCGGAGCATGTTCCCTTTTTGTGCTTGAAAAATGACAATTGATCATCTACAGACCTTTTGATTCACAATGGCCAAAATAACAGGCGTTAATTGCTGCGGCAATATTTCACATTTCTAAAACAAACCAATCATGTTCCCCAAAATGTCAGCGATCAAAACCAAATCTGGTTTATTGATACAGCATCTCCTAGATATCTTGTGTACACACCTTCCCCTTGTCCTCTGGGCTCTTTCTTCTCACTCCTTGCCTTCTCTGCCTGTGGCATCCACTGATGTGCATCCTGCTTAATTACTTTTTCATGAATTTGCTCCCCGTTTTCATCCTGAGGGGATTGCTTCTCCCTTCTCATCCCAATCCACTTAAGGTGACCTTGTCTTATTGGGACGCACTCCTGCGGTTCCCCCACCTCCCCCGTGCCGTAATCCCTCCAGGCCTACAGTGTGTTGGTGCGTGGGCATGTGCACAGCTGTATATCTGGGCTTGAGTGCAAATAGAAGGGACTTAAAGTGTACCAAGGAGGTATCACTCGCCCAGTTTGCCTCCATTACCGAGTGCTTATAGGTCTCGGTGTTTATGGCGGCCGGTAGTGGCTCTGAACTCAAGCAGATAGTAACTGAATACCTCAAATAATTGATCGATAACCCATGTGCTGTGACATCACCAGCACGCTGCACACTCGTGTTGACCAAGCTGACTATGACGCTTCCTATCGATTCAAAGGGATCAAGCGCGGGTGAGCCGAGCTCTTCCCGGATCAGGTGCCTGAAATCCAAGTTTGTCTCTTTATGTGTGGAGAAAAGCATCTGCAAAAGCTATTAGCATTTTTCCTCTCTATAACAGCCACGGTTTGTGATTTTGACGAAATATCTCCTGAATGAAGTCATGAAAAGATGAGCATTTTAGAGGAGCTTACAAGAAGTTACAAGTGACTGGGATTACAAGAAACTGTCTAAAACTACACAAAGTGGAGATAAAATGAAATACTATGTTTTTTTAAATGAAACAAGCTAAATATTACTATTAAAACGTAATATTTCCCAATTGGTTCCAAATGGTTTTCAATGAGCAAATCCCATTGGTTGGTGGGCCAAGGATGGCGATAACACATAGACCAACAACCTGAGGAGCTGTGGTCACTCCACACTCACAGAATTTCCACAAATGGGGAAGATTTTACACCTAATAATTTAAGTCGAATGTAGTCTAGAGTCTGAGTTCAGAGCTGACGCACAAGGTCGTGTGTGGCCGTGCACTGTTTCATGTTTTAGTTCCATCACGCCACAGGCCTGTAAATGCCATCACCTTTCCCATCGCAGTTTAAATGGTTTAATTCCTCTATTCTCTAAACCTACTGCAGTCATTAAATAATATACCGTGTATATATATTTTATGTCTTTTCATGATCGCTGACGGAGAGATGGCGGGAAATGAGGTGAGACACCCACGATAAGGTCATCACCTCAACCCATAGGTCACTGGTGTGCAATCTGGTGAATTAAGTGGGACCCAAACACGTAATCTACACCTGAAAATCTGTCATACCCATGTGCCTTTCACTCCACTGCAAATGATATGGATACAAAGGATCGCTTTGGGTTATTTTAAACCATATTTCGATCACCTATATTTGAGGGTGACTTTGTATTGGAGCCATGGAGACCAACAGCTGATCTACCACGGGTAACAAGAAATGGAATCAAGTTGATTGTATTTTTCATTTGAAAATGTTTCATCGTGCAAACATAAATCTTTAGTGCATGATTATTTCTTCTTATTATTACTTAGGAGCCACTGCTCATCTCAGAGCTGGCTACATGCAGACAGTACAGTATACACGAAAACCAACCGGCAGGCGAGCGGACATTAAGTCAGTCGAGTGTAGCTTCAAGTCTCGGGACGATCGAAGCCTTCAGAGTGCTCCGACTTAAAGTCAAGTCATCCGATGGAGTGAATCAGTGCCTGAAACAAGGAGTGTGAGATTGAGGTTGTGGGGGTGGCAATAAAGAAGCAACGCACATCATGTAGATCTGCAAAATCAAAGCTGAACCACGATGAACCCCCCCAGGTAAATTTGCATTGCACATAAAGGTTGCCCCACATAAGGATGCATACATATCGTACAGGCATAATTAATAGCAAAGACAAGTGCAGGCATAAGTGCATTCAACACTTATTTGCAGGACAGACATTTAATGAGACCTTTAGAAGAAAGGCATTGACATAATAAAAAAAACACATTTGTTAGAGTTTATATACCATGCAAGTCAATGATCTGGACCAAATATTGCAAACTTAGAGAAGGACGTGAACCTCTCACTTCACAGCTCTGTAGAAACACGATCTTGTTCCTTCAGTTCTTCCCCATTGTGGTGAGAGAAACTGTTTGTGGGGAGACGCATATGAAAGGTTTACCACAAAATAGCTTGGAAATGAAATGTAAAATTTTCTCCTGAAATTAATGTAATATAATAATCGTTCTTTGTGCACAATATTACAGATATTGCTAATCATTGCTTTCAGGATAGCTTTCGCTTTGCAGTTATGCATATGTTATGATATGACTCATGGTTCATGTAAACCAGTGGCTCTACAGAGTCAAGGTGACCTTTCTGATCTGTTTCAGCCTTCATTCTGTCCCTGGGCAGCTTTCAGGCGGCTTCAGGGCTACGATGGGTCTTTATCAGGTCATTTGCAGTCGGCGGTGCATTTGCTAAAGTGATAATTTCCGCTGCTTTCTCAATGAGCTTGATTCCGAGCAGCAGGGAGACCGTCCTCTGACAGTGCGCAGATCTGTGACTGTCAAATGCACAATATGAACTGATTCCTCCTCTTATCTCCCTGTCCATAAATAGGAGGCTAATGAACCTGACTCGGTCGGTTGAAAATCGCACTTGAGAGTGAGTTCTGCAACACAATTTCATCGCACAGGAACACACGCATATGCACAGGTAGCCTCTTTCCAGCCTCTCCTCATGCATTATGTAGTGCATGTGCTCTGAAATCACATCTGAAGAGCTGGCTGGAAGTGGAAGGTCAACCTGAGATATATCACACAATACAGCACAACTCATCTTTACCAAGTATTCTTTATCTCAAATTGGAACATTTATAAATGTCCTTTTACCATTTTCATCTTGCGACAATCACATACCGGTTTGTATATTTTTGTGAATCCAATAAGTTTCAGGAGTCAGATTTGATTGTGCTTAGAAATGATCTCACGGTTGCGTTTGGTCGCAAGGTGTTTGAGTAAATTGTCCTGTCTCATTGGCCAACACAGGAATCATCTTGAAATTGTGTAGGAACTGAGAACCACTAGGTATGAAATGGAAAAAGATATTATTAGTGAATTATATTAGTGAATCTATGTTTGTGATTTGAAATCCAGAAATGTGATGTGTTATCAAGGGACTACTTAGGAAATTATGGAATTGGTACATCAAATACATTTTAATCAATGTTTGGGTCAAGTAATCCAAAAAGTAAAAAAAAATGCATCTCACACCATTGCTTAAGACGTAACATATATTATATCCCCATTCTCAACGATTAAATCTATCACGGTTTCTATTAATACAATAATTATTTTTTAATTCTTATGTGAATGGGACAATAGACCATACGCTGAATGAAATATGCATAAGATGCTTTAGTTCACCTGCTCAGACGGTAAACGATTCAGCCCCCAATTTCACATCCTTTCCTTTGATGGCCACAGGCTGTGCCGCCGTCAAATGCCATTAGCAGCACAACAAAGTTGCGAATTAAGTCAGTGGCCGTGAGAAAGCAAAATAAGACACGTGAAATCCTGTCGGGGTGCAGATTAGCGTTATCTGGGCTGCACCTGTCAATATCTATTATAAGCAGAGGGCAAGGACGGAGCGTCGCTGGACACGGAAATGCTTCCGTCAGCACAGTGGCCACACGCCGGTGCCAGAACTTAAAAGAAGACAGCTCTCATTGGTATGCAAAGAATTAGCTGTGAGACGGTAGACGAGCCAGGCGGAGATGACGCTGTTATAATCATGCTGGATGTATTCTTTCTTTAAACGGAGACGGGACTGCATTCACACCAGAAAACTGCAAGAATAGAGTAATAGTTGGTTAAAAGGTAGTTCATTGTCTCGAAATGAGAGTAAGAGCGATAGCGGCCATGTCGTGAAGGACAGTGTCCACATTTGGAAAATAAATGGGCCTCTTGCGCTCACCGAAATGCACACACCACCAAATTCTATGAAGCAAGAATCCCGTACAGTGCTCACATGAAAATGACATTCCAGAATCTCCTTGACTGAGGAAAAACACTTTCTGGCCTTGAAAAAAAAAGGTTTTGACACAGAAAGAGATGAGGAAGGGCAGCGTGGCCAACAAAGCATTTGTATGAGTCGGAGTGCTGATGTGGCAATGCACATATAAGCTGTGGTGTATTGTATTTGCATATAGTGTATAACCATACATATTGCAAAGAAAGATATGACCTCGCATTTTTAATAGCCAATTATACATGTATTTCATTATTATTACATTTAGTAAATCAGTAAAACTCAGTCCATCCCAGTTGATTACATTTTCTTTTACAAAGCATACTGCAGTTTAGCACGGCTTAATTACAAAATGCGGCTTTAGTTCACTGTAGCACAGAACGATCTTATCTGCAGTGCTCAATCCTCCACAGTCAGAATACCCTCGAACAATACACAATCTCATGAGGGCCTGGGTAACGACACAATGAGCTCATCTAAGAGACGAATGCTGTACCAAAAAAATATCAGCGCGTTAGTTGGGCGATAGCTGCTCCTCCGCACACACTGCTAGTGCAGCTGCTGTTTCAGTTACAAATTACAAGCAGTGGTGAGCTCTCAGTCCTGGCAACACAAATGGCTGGTGATTGTGTGTAAAATGGCATCATAAATGACTAATTGCAGCTCATCTGCAGGATTTCTCCGACCCCGCCAAAGTCTTCTCCCTTCACTTGCTTACCCTGAATGTTTTGTGTGAATGGGAGATGCTGAGCCGCCCACCAGATGACCCTTTACGGCGGACCTGCGGTTGTCAAGCGATGCTACGCCCACTGGGTTTTATTCACAAATCTGGCTCTTTATACAGCGAGAGGAGTGAAAGAGCCTGGAAAAAAAAAAAAAAAACACATTCTGTGCCTGTGCCGAGACAGTGGTGCCAATAGGTGAGAGGTGGGTAGCAGTGTTCGGCCTGCGACGAGTAACCATGCCCTATGTGTCGTCCTGTAGCCACTTCTCCTCAGTGTTCATTAGGACCTGGGCTCCTGCAGGATGGCACGACAGCTCACCAAACTATTCACCCATTTTGCCGTTTGAACTTGAAAGATTTGGCTCCACAGCCACACGCAGAATATATTAATTTGATTCAACAAGTGGTAAAAGGGCGACACCGAATCCTGTACAAAATGGATGGACGGATTACTGCATATATCAGGAGGCAGGGATATTTTTAGCCGACAATAATGGCGTGCAAAGCAGGTCCAGGTAGGTCACCCTTGAAACAAAGTCACTCTTAAGAAAAGCCAGCAGCACAAAGGTGGCATGACAAATACCAGGTCGTGGTGCAAGAAGCTCATTTAATTTCCATCCCAGGCAACACTTAACAGCTGTAATTGATCGGAAGGCTGTCTACGGGCCTCGCCTCCCGATAAATTCCAAACTTCTGTTGTAGAAGGAGACGGGAAAGAGATGTCTATACGGAGCAATAATGATGCATGCAGGGGATCTGATGGCCGCTTATGGCCGCGATGGGAGCTTTAATATGCTGCAAAGCCATGGCCCTATCAGATCAGATGTGGCTCCGGGCGAGTGGAGCCTTCATGAGTGGAGGGGATATATGTGAGGAGGAGGAGGAGGGGGGGTGGTGCAAAGCGGCCGTGGCACAGGGTGCATCATAGTCTTCCCATTTCTCTCCAGTTCCAGACAACGGGCCCCGGTGAAATGACTATGGGTGCCGCCAACTGTGAAATTAATTGAACTTGTGATCCGAGGGGCAGAAAACAGCATCCAGCCCGAGGAAGCGCACGTGTGCGTCCGCGCTTACATTAGCCCGTGACGAGGGGAACAGCCAAACCCAGAGGCGGTGACCGGATCCGCGGTCGGTTCCGTCAACAAGATGTCCCCGGACATGGCCGAGCTTCGCTGGACTTGTTTGACATTGTGCGAGAGTGTGCGACGTGTCGCCTCGCCCTTGGCTCTTATTATGGTGAGAAACCAGATTTATTCATCGATCTGTCAGGCCAATCTGATTATGATGATTATGATTTCAGTATTAAGGACACACTTCCTGGCCAGAGATTAAGAAACACACCATCCAGAGAGGGTTTTAGGGGATAATCCAGTTTATGAGGATTTGATCCTAATTTTTGTAGCTCTGGTGATTATCTATACCTTCAGTAATAACATTTCCAGAGTTAATTACAGATAGGTAGGGGTCTAAATCAGAGGTGTAAGAAACAGGATAAGTGGTCGACAAAACAAAAATAAGTTTTGATAGAGGTGATTTATCCTTCTACTGATTTTGGTGTCTTCTTATAGTGCAGTGAGCTGAATTGAGCAGCTCCGAGGGGAAGATGTTGTCCATTTCAGCTCGTAAAACAATTAAGATAGAATGTCTGTCTCCAATTTAAGTCAAACTCTGGTGCTGGAAATTAATCTCAGTCCAGGATTCCAGATACATGTAGTGAAAGATTCACTTGATCACCATTTTGATCTATTTAATTACATTTTTTCATTTATCATTTGTTATCCATCCACTCAATTGTAATCCTTTTGAGAGGGAGCCACGCGAATCATTGGAAACATTGACAAGACATGCCCATAAAGGGTAATGATCTGCAATCATTTTTCAAAGTGTCGTCATCTACGAGTGTTGAAATTTAGTGTATGGCGTAAATAAGAATGCAGCTAGTTTTCCTTTTGCCTCCGACCAGCGGCAGAGCAGAGCAGACCGGAGGCTCTCGCAGTGGAGAGAGTAGGCCAGCTCTATCAGCGTTCTGCTTTAAGCAGTTTGTGTCCCTGAAGTTCCCTGGCCCCATGGTTACAATGCAATCTGCACTGCCCCACATTAGACAAGTTTCCTCCAGCTCTCATCCAGGTCACGGCACAAGACTCTGCCGCGGCTGCTCCGGTGGACGAAACGCCGCATACGTGACACAAAGCCCGTTGGTCAAAACGATCTGGGTCGGCCCGAACCGCGCCACGGCTCCGCAGATCTGAATCCATCCAATCGTATTTCAACCACATCTAAGTATAGTCTGGTGTTGTTGAAAGCGGGTCTAGGCGAGTCTCAGTTCCTTCGGGACTTTGCCGGCCAAACCCTCCTCCCTCATTCCTCACCAAGGCCCTGCCAGTACAGTCGATGGGTGCCAGGCACATTGGTAACACGCATGTGTCGTGTCTGACTTTGTGGCCGTGTTTTTAATGTGTGGCACATCAGCTCGTGTAGGTAGCCTAGCTGTGCGGCAGTAAAGTCAATAGAATGAGGTTTAACTGCAGTCAATCCATCCATCCATTTTTTTTCTGCTAATCTGAGGTCGGGTCATGTTGGCAGCAGGCTCTGAAGGTCTCCCTCATGATTGAATTTCTTGTCCTATCTCAAAGAGCGACCCCAGGCACCCTATGGAAAAAAACGTATTTTGTTCGCTTTTATGTGATCTGTCTTTTGGTCAGAACTATAGGTGAGATCCAGATAGGCTGGTAAATTGCCTTACGGTTCTGCTCCTGACATACCTCCTTCTACCCAGAGAGAGCGATCCACCTTTTTCCAGCAGATTTGGACCTGGGGGTGCCGATCCTCATCACCCTTCACACTCAGCTGCACACCACCCCATTGCAAACTGAAGGTCACAGTCTAATGAAGCATATAGAATCACATCTGCAAAAAAGCAGACACCCGATTATGAGGTTCCCAAATGACACAGTTCCCCGCAAATCTCACCCCCTCTTATCCCAATTGTGTAGCTTGAAGACTAAGGAATGTAATGCTTCTTACGAACGTTTGCCGATATGTGACTCCTGTAGAACATTTACCAAAAGCGTAGAGGAAATCAAAATATAACTGTCCCATTAGTGATCAATACACTTCCCAGGAAGTGTCTTGACAATTTTTCAGAAAGTTGTGAATGAACCCCAACACTCATTTATTCATAAAAGTCCAAATATAGTGATATTTAATTTGAAGTCTTTGAATATATCGTTCACATATCATGACCTTCAAAAAAGCAGTCCCGTTGTTACGAAGTACCATGGCTGCCTGCTCGCCTTAATCAATTCAACGTGTAAGCTTTTAAGCTCATTCCTTTCGATATCTGTGATATGCATAATAATGACCTCCTTACTGGAGGCATCAGCATTGTGTTTTGGAGATTGGACGCAATAACACACTTTTATCATTTTTAAATCATTCCTCCTGAGGGGCAGAGAAGAATGAAGGCAGCTGCGACAGAAACGCAAAGCTATTCACGGCATGAACACACGTCCAATCATATGTGGCATCCGTTCTATTGGCTGCTGGTCGACTGCAGGTGTATTACAAAAAAAATCCACTTTTTCAAAGATATGTCCTCCCTCTCCGTATAAAACATTTACTTCACTGCCTTTTGACAAAGCAAGCTACAAATAGGAGAAAGAAATACATTTTAAGAGAGAACAGGCCTGTTTCCTTAAACTCAGTCTGTTTCTCCTTGAACACAGCATAATCTGTTTCTTTTAGGAATGCATATCCTAATTTCCCCACAATAATGTCGGCCAAACTTGTTATTAATTTCACATTATTGTTAAGTCGCAGTTATGTGCATCACACAGTTTCTTTGAGGATGATTTGCTCTCTGCAAATACAATGCTTTCTGTAGTTCAATGCCAATAGTGTGTCTGAGTGTGAAATGCAGAGAGGAACTCCTCCGTCAATCCTGTCCCATGTTCGTCTAAAGTTTCCCATAAACTCAAACACATTTTTCTTTTCACATATGTGTCTCGTAAAATTCTCGGATTTCTTTAGGAAACCTTCAAGTTACTCAATGACTATCAGTAGATACACTCGGGTTGTTTGGAAATTGATTGAAGATAAATTACATTATCAGAAAATCAACAGGAACATGAACTGGCGTTCAGATTTCTCATTTGTGGTAATGATCTCTTGCTATCACTTATAATAGTAATATAATAATAGGCTTTATTTGTATAGCACTTACCATACACAGGGCGTAGCTCAAAGTGCTTTGACAATTTTTACAGGAGATAAAACTTCACAGAATACAGGATGTAAAATATATCCACACATAAGAAAAGCAAAAAAAACAAACAAATGCAGATGATGAAATGATAATGTTAGGTCCATACACATCCGGTCACCGACACAATCCCCACAACCCAGTCCCTGCACACCACCACAGCCGACCCGAAACAAAACAGGTGCTTATATATTGAAACTGAGACACATCTGTTTGAAATTCGCCACATACTGTATATCTAAGCAGAATTGCATCTTGTTTTATGTAAGAGTACATCAAACAAAATGTTCATCATTAACACAACTGAAAATTCATAGCATTGCAAAATATTCACTGTGAACAGTTTTCACCAAATGATGCCAGCTCATCTCAGATGTCAAAGCTAACTTTTAGTGTGAAACTAATGTTTTAAAGTGGATCTCCATGCCAACGTTCTTCACACATATTCACCTCCTCCAACGTCAGTGGCAGTGAATGTAATTTGTAAAAAGAAGCATTGGCCCATTACCATTGTGATTATTGTGTCGATTCCAAAGAATTATGGACTTGACGTGATCCACTGTAGTTTTTACGAGCATTGCAGTGTGCAGGTACTCCAGGAGCAACACGGGTGTCTGAGATTGATCTCGTATATATAGTCAGCATACGTTTATTAATGCAACTCCAGATCACTGGCATCAAAGAAGGTTTCACCATCTGTCTGACAAATTGCACCCCGCTGTCCTTTGACTCTGGAGTCCAACTTCTCACAAATGTCACGTCGAAAGAGATATGAGGTTAATTCGTTTTTGGGGCGACACAGGAGAGATCCCTCTGCCAAGCAAAAAAAAAAAAAAAAAGCCCCAATAGTAGTGCTAGCAGTAGAATTTCAAAACAGCAACTCAGAAATGCGGTGCGCTAGCAATGGATCCAAGGGCAGAAAATGTATTCTTTTCTGCATTATTAGATATAGGAACCTTTTAGATGCAAGAAGTTGGAAGTTAAAAGTGTATGAAGAGCTGAGGAAAGTCAATAAGACACTAATAAAGCCTAAGATGCCTCAGTGATTTAAACTTAAACTAAGCATTGAATTATCAGTAACTAGGAGAATGACTGTGTCCCCTGCTGGTGACGTCCCTGTGGACGGTTTGTACATGGACAATGAAACTTGTGGCCTTCAGGAAATGAACATTGACGACTTAGCAATCAATGTATTGATCTGGTGCGTTTTAAGGTAGTCGGTCAGTGAGTGAGTTGACCTCGAATAGCCATTAACACCTGGACAAATGACAGAGGGAACTATGCCATGGGGTCAGCAACTGTTGTTCCTTTGTTTTCCAGAATGTTTTTTTTTTCAGAAAACATCCATCCATAACTCTAAAGTAAGAACCTTTTTATTCATTCACAAATTATCCGTTATGATCAACGAACCAGCAACGGTCCATAATAAGGAATATATATAATTTCTACGGGTCACAGAGGCGGCAGGGGCCCAGCGCTGGCACGTTATTGGCCACCTCAAAAGCTCATCAGGTTTCCCCACCGTGATCATTAGCGACATTATCAGTGACTCTTCCTCAGAGCTTCCTCACCTTCACGAGACCCTTTTACCAAATGGCAGATTGACTCCGAGAGGAGTTGGGCTCAAGTTCTGACAGGATGCTTTAGCACCGCAGTCAACTTTGTTTACCAACCTGACAACTCTATTAAATGCTGATCAGAAACAGGGTTCGGGGGGGGGGGGTTTGTTGCCATTGCGTTTTAACTCATGAGGCGAGCCACAGCGGCTCACTTCTTTAGAAACGTAGCCCTCTGTTGTTCTGACTTCAGTACACCTCTCAGTTGAACCAAATTAGACGTGCCTCAATAGACCGCAGAGTAGTGTTTTAGTTTTTTGAATCCCCCAACAATCAAGCCAAAAAGAGGCTCTTACTGTGTGATTTCTTTTGTCCACACTGGGCCAATGAAGCCCATCAATGCTCCACTCTGATATGTGAAGCGGATTTGGGTCTTATCTGATAGCTCATGTCTACATGTGCCACATGAAAACACAGAAGCTAGGCAATTGCTCCAGAGATCGATTGGCATTTACATTTGCCACTTGCGCAAAACGTGCGTCACATCGCCTCAGGCGAATTGACAATAAAGACAACCACACGATTCAAAGCATCGGCAAATACTCTAGGTTTTACTACTAAAAATGCAAAAAGAATTGAGAAACAATTGTGTCAAGTGCACCCTGCCAACATCAACAAGAGTAATGTATTATCTTTGACAGCATAAGCTGATCCCACTGTCACCACAGTGTTTGTCCACTGTGTGCCTGTTGACACCGGTCCCCTCTAATATAATGGTAATCAGAGTCTTTATCCACCCGCATGGTTAAAGAATCAGAACATACTCCGGGACTGCGGGACGCGACCGCTGTGCACAGATGGTGTTTCGTACCGGTGACACCGTCAGGGATTCTTGTTGGCTTCGAAAAACAGGTTTGTTTGTGTGGTGCTCAAAAAAAAATATACAAGTTCCATCTGCTCTTTTTGCTGCAGCCCGACTGGCTGAATGCAGATGAAGATTATGCTGAATCCTCCCCCCTCTGCCTCCAAGTAACCAGGACTGCAACTCTAACCCACCCGAACATACAAAGATCATTTTCACAGTCACTACATCTGCTGCTAATTACCCATCCGAGAATGAAACCTGAACATTTGTACGAGCTTTATTGGCGTTTGCAGTACATTTGAATATAATGATTCACTTCCATTACACCTGTGCCTTTAATCCCTATGTATTTAGCTTGTGTTTTTCTTATTTGACGATGTAGTTTGTCTTGAACCTCGGCTATAAAATGTTCCTCACTGAGGATGGGCACTGCTTTGGCAAGTATTTTATTTATTTAAAAAGTCTATGTTTCTTCAAAAAGATGTTTGCCATGCGTGACAAATTGATTCATTCTTCTTTCGAAGAACATTTCGATTATGATGTCTTGCATCAGTTACAGGCACAACTTCTACTAATATGTGGGAACATCACTGGTTACATTGCAGTATCTTTAAGTATTTTACCTATTCAAATGTGACAGATGCCGAAGTGATGAATAATATGAAAAAACACTGTGGTGTACGAATAATAATAAGAAAGAAAGAAAGAAAGAAAGACCACCTTTAATAATAGGGTAATAATGTGTGTTTCCTTTTAAGGGAGTTCGAAATAGAAATATCTAAAAGCGGAATTTGTTTGATTTCCACCTCAGGATATTAATTTGTTATGATCTGGTGTTCGTTTCATATGAATAAGTGTGTAATTGCAAATAATTAGTGAAACAGAAAAGTGCAAAAGTTCTTCTGTGAAGCTGGAGAATATGGAATTCCTCACCTATACAAGAAACACCTTAATATCGACTGGAGGTGTCATCCATGTAAATATGTCTCATTACTAATAATTATACAGTCGACCCATCCAGAGATCTGATCAAGGCTGATTGGGAAAGGGAGATAGAAACTTTCTGAAATACTGACTCATGTTATTGAAAAAACTAAATGTATTTAATGCCCACACATTACTCAAAAAGTAGTCCTTTCCAAAAGATGTTATTTTCATGGAGGGAAATGCAATTAGCCGAGCAGTCAGCAGGGATCTTGAATGAAAAGTTTTTTTCTTCCTTTTTGATGAGTTCATTAGATTTCTGAGGAATGCGGTGCGACTCCGGAGCGACCCCTTGGGCAAACGAGCAGTGTACATGCAGCTTAACAAAACAAAACTGGCACAGAGCGAGTGAAACGCAACTGAAGAGGGATTAGATTAGAAGGTTAACAGATGCTCCGGCTGGATTTTACAGGAGCGACACTTTATTTTGCATTCAGAAGCCACGCGTCCTTCACGAAAAATTGATGCTGGCGTTGGGCTTTTAATTGGCTTTATTCTACTCCATTGGTTGAAGATCAAACCTTGTTGTCGTAAAAGCGCCACCGCTTAGATTTTGTTTATGGGAGATTTGTGATGAAATAACTTGTGATGATCTGCTAACAGATGTTTCACTGGCACTATTTTTTTACTAGGCAGCTTTTGAGGCAATTGAAATGTCACAAGGAGGGAAACAGACGACACGGCGCAGATCCGAGAGAAAGCGAGAGGAAATGAAATTCACTCTGAGAGAAGGCATATTTGACACTTGACCCCATTATGAAGAATGACAAAGAGGTGTGTCTCTCCTTTTCCGGCCCCTTTGCACTGACTGTGTTCATTCCAGAAAACGACATGGCCTTTGGTTGGTATTTGTGTCCGACTCTCTGCTGCCATATCCTCGCTGTTCAGATCAGGCACGGAATTAACAATGTCCATACGTGTTTCGCTGCACTCCGGTTCCTTTCTATTCTGATATGAATCATCATCATGCCGAAAATGATTTCCAAAAGTAGCCACCTGTGCTCCTGCTCAAAACTCAATAATTCATCTTCGCACACTTTCACCAATCACCTGAAGGAGGTTAAAAGAAAGTGTTACTAAATAATTATATTTTTATATTTGTATCGAATTTGTCGTGTTTAAAATTGTCTCAGTGTGTAAAAGTGTCTTGAATATAGATTGTCACTGCAGGATTAGCTAATCTTGCCTGCTTTCCCCAGTTGGGAAACAGGTTAGTGCTATTGAGATTCACGCAGTGATTTCTAACATTTCTAGAAATGTTAAAAGGT
Source organism: Colistium nudipinnis (assembly GCA_016785305.1). Lineage (NCBI taxonomy): Eukaryota > Metazoa > Chordata > Actinopteri > Pleuronectiformes > Rhombosoleidae > Colistium > Colistium nudipinnis. Next base: position 1,984,600 of record JAFBJU010001186.1, read on the forward strand.
GCAATTGTGCGATTTTATGGATCGATAAGCTTCAAGTGTACGTCTCTTACACTGAGTTATCTGTGCAAATGCTAAAGAACCTAACTGGAGGTTTACTTTACTTTCACTTTACATCATACACACATTACATGTAACATGAACATTGACAAATTAGTAAATGTGTCTTGTCATATACTGTATGTCATACAAATGAACAGCAAAATAAACCATTTGCACAGTCCGCTGGTGAAGCAACACTGAGCAACTCTTTGCACATTAAGGTAATCTGATGCTACTGTTGTATTGATTAGTGCAAATTTAAATTAACTGCCAGATGCATGTGCATGTGCCTGTATACAAGCAACATAAAGAGCCCCAAAAGGAATCTCAACACAACATCAACATGTGATGTTTCCGTGCTTGTTTGATCTTGTGACCATGGCAACGCACCTTTAAGCCTGTAGTGTGGGGGACTGGGGGGAGGTTAGATATGACGCACCCGCACAGAGTGTTGCAAACATTAGCCTGGTACAACGTGTGCATGCTGGTGTCTGGCCTTGGCTGCGGATGCTGAGCGGCACATTTGGTATAAAGGAAAAACAATATATGACTCTGAGCCGAATGCATGTGAACCGATGCAATCCGAACTCTCACCAGACTTGTGATAAGTTACCAAAATGCTAAACTTTCTCTAAGTCGAGATAAATAAATTGGACAACTTGACTGACTACCTGAAAAGTTTAGACCTACCCCTTTGACATACTGTATATAACCTGGGAGTGGTGCATTGTAAGGGAAACTATCTGGGGCCCTATGTTGAATTAAAGAAACCACTGAAATAACAAAAGAGGGTGAGTCATACGTAGAAAGAATAAATTGACTAACTGAGAGACTAACATCTGTGTAATGAATTCATTGAGTTGCATTGCAGGCTACACTCTGGCAACTCTTGCTTTTAAAAGTTCCCTTTCGAAGTGCATCAAAAATCCCTTGATTCCTCTTCTACTAAAGAAAATTGAAACTCAGGACTCGCAGTGGAGGTCACAAGTCAGGAGGCGAGTTCACAGCTGTTGCCCGACATTCACAATTTGGGGACACTAAGTGCGTCAGAAAGTGCCACCGCCGCATTGAACGCGTGCCCCACGTCAATCATCTGCAGCAGAAAATTGCAGTAATCAGGCACAAAGGATTTGTAAGTGCTTTAATCATCTCCGCAAACTGTGTGTCACACCTACTGCTGCTGCAACTGTTGACTGCGCTGATAAATGGGGCAAAGCCCCCAAAACTATCAGCTCCCTTCTGTCATATCAAGACTGTGCATGACTTAACCCACACAGGCTGGAGATCTCTTCCTGCTTGGTGCAGGTTGTTTGCCTGGTGTGACGGCTGTCAATCACACTCGGAAACAGGTAACAATCCGTTTTTCAGCAATTCAGTAGAGCACACACCACAGCCATGGCCACACAATTCTCCACATGACCGTCTGGTTCTCATGGCAGAAAGAGAAGAGGTAGTTGACTGTCTTGAAAAAATATAAATAAAGAAGTTCATTTGAAATCGTTCCAGTAGTTTTTTGCATATTCCCCCAGTGACTTTAAATAAAAAAATTGCATTGTGAATTTAATTGAAGGCTGTTCATCATTCATCATAATACTATAATTTATTTTCCATTGACTGATTGAGGCTGCGGTTTAGGCAACAATTCAGTTGAATGATTCCATGTTAAGCTCAAGTCACCAGAGAAAACCAGCACAAATAGAAAAGGAGGTGAATTGTCTAATATTTGGGTCAGTCCTGCCTCTGTTCCCTTACAGCATTAGTTCATTTAATCTCAGTTTGAACGTAAAAGCTTATTTATGTTTGATTATGGCCCCAATCCTCCAACTTTTGTTTTTCTCCCATTAATTTATGTTTTTCCATTACGATACACACAGAATAGCTTGTGGTGCATAATGCAGACCATTACCACGGTGTACAGGAGCCACACCAGACGATCATGACTCACATTATATTAGACCAGGTTTCTTTCATTGTTCCTCAGGGCCACATTCATCTTGTGCCAGTCACCAAATATCGACTATAAAGGTGACAAATGTGGCCTGCATTGTACGACACTTTGCAACTCTCCTGTATAAGCCCAGTTCATTACAGGAATTCATTATAGAGCGGGCGATGCTGCGAGACTGCAAAGGCCCCAATTTACTTAACAATATGCAAGGCTCTCCCTAATCCCTCACTATAGACCCGATCAGTGAAACGGATGGCCATGAATATGGAACCCATGAATCTTTAACCACCGCCGCTCCATCCGGTTGTTTTAATAAACACCCCGGTTGTGAAAGTGGCTTGCTTGCGCTTCAAAAATTCAAAGCAAAAGCTCTGAAGTTAATCCTCAGCTGTGTTCGGGATCAGTCATCTGGGTCGCCGTGCTGCAGCTGAGATGATGGCATTTTTTTCAGTTCCGATAACTTGCAGGGCCTCACCACACGCCTCTTGAATCAAGCCAACCCGCAGTTAGCAGGATCCTACAGTGTCTCCTGTATGGCAATGGCAAGAGCGCGTGGACACGGTAACACCCTGAGCCGCATGCGCTGCCCTAGTTAAAGGTATATTTTAAGTCTTCCCACACGGGTTCATTTGCCCTTGTCTCCTTTTCAAGTTCAGGCTTTCTTTCTTTATTTTTCCTTGGGTAGCCTTTTCACGTCAGATCGGAGGAAGAAGCTCAAGTTTGGCTCCATGTCCCATTACATAAAGCTCAGATGTAATTGTAAAGATCCATATGAGTACATTGTGAACTGTGCCACTATCAGCGGAATAGGTTTCAGTTGCAACACAGTAAATATTAGCATTTACAGCAGAAATATTGCAAGTTTAGCAGTAGATTCAATGTTATTACTTGCAAATAGAGATGAGTGTGTATAAAACTTCCATAGAGCACCTGTATAACAAATTGCATTTCTGATTAAAAGAAAAATACTACTTGATTATGGGTTCAGGTATGGTGGTCATGTTTAAAAAATAAATTATCCCTTATCTGTCAGAGGGGAAACAAGATGCTAAGACTAACCTCCTCTGAAAGTAATCTACTGTTTCCTAAGTTATTTGAGTTGTATTGTTGAAAATTGTAAAGATTTAGACCTGATAGAGACAAGATGAGAAGAGGCATTGTGTTCACGGTCAATACCTAAACCTCGATTTTAATATCAAATATATCTCTCCTTGTCTATTATCATGGACCATGTGTGGTTTAAAATTGTAATCGGACTATGACTATCCCACCTATTTCATGGCTTTTAAAACACACACCGTGTCAAAATGTGATGGTTTGTGAAAGAGAACAGTGAAACACTGATTTAATGAAGTGACCCAGCAGCGGCTCAGTTCATTTTATTGTTCCAGTTATCACATTTTTAATCTTTTGATGTGCTTCAGATGAACGCAATTTCAATAACCCCTCCACTCAAACAGCACTGAAGTCATTTTAATGGCTTTCGCTTGGCTTTTGGAGAAATTTAATTAGCAGGATATTATACGAAATTGTCTTTTCCCGCGGTGATGTGTTATTTTGTGCGTCTCTCTGTGACCAGACTGGCTCCATTCACACAATGATCTCCAGTCTGCTCTTATTCATCCATAACTGCACTTTGGAAATGACTTATGAAATTGAAATTATTTTTCTCAATAGTTTTAATCTGCCAAGGTAATAATGGCTTTCTAACCATGTCAGCAGTAAAGGAGGTGCCTGCCAGTTCATGGTCGAGGCTCATTACTTCACACACTACTGACATGCCTCTGGAGTTGATGTGGATCTTTTGTAATTCAATTCAAATCTTCTACTCCTCCAAATGTTTGAGGAGCTTAATCTATCTTGAATGCAAACTAATGCAATGTGCCTGATAAACGAGCAGTTTATTTAAAAGGGTGAAGAATATTGAGGCAAATTATCATTCTGTTTCACCAAATTCAGATATGATTTAAACAGGAGTTTAACTGGTTTTCACAAGCCAAACCAACCTACAACAGGCAAGAGCTTATACGTTTTCATCATGTGCAAATAAATCAGGCGATGCAGGAACCTTGGCTGAGCATTTAAATTCACTGGCTACTCTCGAATGATATACAAGCAACAGGTCAGTAATCAGATTAACCTTCACCTCATTTAAAACTGACTTTTATTTACACTTAATATAAAACTGTAATTGAATTTTTAAACCAACTTCAGTGTTTGGATCCATCGGCTCTCATCCGCCGGCTGTTGGGTCCCTTCCCACAGTTTGCTCTCACTCGCCTCTCGCTATTAATGGGCCTGCAAGGCAGCGAGAAGTTACTAAAGCCGTGTTGTGCATGATTGAATGCGTGAAAATAGGGCGTAGTTGCTTCGTTGTGGCGGGCGGGTGACAGGTGTGTTAACAGTGTTAGCTCTTAGAGACGTTTCCGATTCACCCCATATGTGCTGGATGTGTTTGATGTCAGGACGTTGAAGGTCAGGCTTAGGACGTTGGTCGGGATCCATCAGGCTCAACCGATTCATCAGATTAGGATTAGCGACGCCAAATTTCTGGCCCGTACCCTGTACCTTATTGTTCCAGCTTGTTGGTTTGTCACCCAAGAAATCCCTTGCCAGACAGGAGTCTGAATTCCAACAATGTATTTCTGTCACGCGGTGTCCACTAGGATTCCATCTGCAGGCAGTCATAACCCCTGCAAACCCTCAGACAAATGTGTCTGGCACCCCAAATGAACAGAAAGGGCTAGAGGTGGAGAAACGAGCCCCTCTGAGGGCTTGTTAAGGCATCACTTTGTCTTGTGAGAATGCGCCTGGATGCTGTTTTTTCCCCCATGTAGCCGAGGTGTGGTTTTTAACTCCCTTGCACCCCTATTTACTCAGCCTTTTCATCTGTCACTTTCTGCCTGGTTCACTTTTTATTTCGCTTTCATCTATCAGCTCCTCGAAGTGCAATTTTCATTCCTCTCTCTTTCTTTTTCATAAATATAAACTGCTGTCTGTGTGAGCGTCACAGTGTATTAGCCATGGGCGTACATTTGTAGCAAACACATGAAAATTCACCCCCCCCCCCCCCCCCCCCGTTAATGCCCCCCCCCCCCCCCCCGACAGTTAATGCCATCCCCTCTGAGGTTGGAGAATGTATTTTTGGTTCAAACATAGATCTAAAAGGGGAAGAAGCCTCGTCCTGGATGTAATTAAAAAGCCAGATTTGTTTGGTTGGACGTGGAGAATACAGTGAGAGGCATGAAAGCCAAGATCACAATGTGACTTGTGGAGGATTGTGACAGCAGGAGTCTTCAGATAGAAGACAAGGGGAAGCAGGAGACACTTGGAACATGCAACGCAGCTCCAAACAAATCAGTGTCACAAACCAAATCCTCGGCATAAACGTGAATGATCACATAAAACGCTCCATAGACCCTGATGAATCACACACAGCTGGAATTTCCCTTTTTGGGGCAGTTTTTGTTAATACCTTTTTGTGTGCGATTCCGATTTATACAGGGTGCCTGATCCTGTGCAGCACTGGCAAAGTGTTTTAGAGTGTTATTAGGACTATTTAACCTCACCACTGACTCTGCACTGCAGTGGAAGCTGCAGGACTCCGTGTTACAAATGTCAGTACAGCAGGAGGCAAAAATGTTTTTGATTTTGCTCCGGCTCGGTGAATACACAAACCTTTCACTGGGCGAATTGGGGTTTGATTGATTGCACGGTGACACAGACTCCATTAATATTGGAATGGTATTGAACGGGATCCATTGATTTATTTAAATCTTCTGTTGTTTGTTAATGTAAATACATACCAAATAAATCATCATGAAGTAATTCATCCACCTGTGGTTTGAGATAAAATGGTGGACTTTAAGTTCAATGAAACACAGTTTGGTAATTTATAAAGTAAAAAAGCGTTACATACAAAAACATTATGCCGGGTTCAGCTATTTAAATGTGACCTTTTTTCTGCTTTAGTTTTGGTTTTATTTGTAGTTCTGAACTGTTGAACCAACATACTTTTTAAAGAGTGCCGGGCGATTAATCGCATTATTTCCTACAATTATTGCGATGAATTGCATTGTTATGCGCAAAATTCAATAATTAATTCAAAATTAATGTATTTACCACTTATTATGTATTAATAGTATGTAGGTAGTGTGAACAAAAGTGCAGCGACACTTGTAAATCTCAACTTGAACATTAATCAATGTAATCAAATTAATTATAAAACCAGCACACACTGAGCAGCAGCAAGTTAACATTTATTAATCAGTTTTCTGTTTTTTCCTGAACAGGTACGATACACATACTTTATCAGGGAGCAGCATAAACAGTCTATGTTCAGTAGCTAATGTCCCTGTTAAAGCAGTGGTTCTCAACTGGTGGGTCGTTTGGAGTGGCTTGTGGGAGAATAGCCTCTTTGCGGAGAAATGCTCTCCACTCTGAGTCTCTTCCCGTTCATGTGAGCGCTGCAGGAGTCTTTGGTCTCTCCCCCCAAATGCTCTCATTGGTTTAGACGCGTGAGTGACTGATCAACCAACCAATACTGATCAACATCCTGCCTCTCCTGTGAGACCGACTTTAAAAACAAAAACAGCAGTTAACGCGCAATAAAAATAATTGATGGGGTTAATGAGTTACTGTGTTTAGTTAAAGGTCTATTTTTAATATAAGCTATGGTTCAATAGCTAATACCTGTAGGAATTTAAAAGTCCATCAGATGTTCCCATACCTCATATCTTTGATGTTGCCAAGGTCAGGAAATGCCGCACATCCCTTGGAGGGTTGCACCCAACCTTTACTCTCACTTGTATTTCTCATTCTCTTTGGTTGGCAGTGTTGGATTTCTTCACCTGTGACGGACTGCCCCCATCTGTTCACTGACCTCTACTTTTTGTAAAAGCCAGCCACCTCTTCAAAAGCCCTGATGCAAAGCCTGGCAATCAGTTCACTTGTTTTGATAAGCATTCATATTTGTTCAGTCGTCTCTTTCATCTTCCACCAAGTAAAATAAATCTGTTCACTTATTGTGATCATCAGATTTCACCTCAATTTGCTTCTTCGTGGACCGTATGAAATAACACATCAAGTCAGTAAGACCGAAAGAAAAAAGCAATGCAGAGGAACTTTTTTCACAAAACATTTCAAACAAATACATACAAATAAGTTACCTTTTCACAAGCGAACGAGCTCTCCTGCTGTTGTATAATTAGTTTTCACTCCTGCAGTCAGGACCGTGGGTGGTGCTCTGAGCAGCGGGTTGACAACCAACAACTGTGGACACACAGCAGGTATAAAAAAGACCTCCCTGAGAAACGCAGCAATTAACTTGTTTCCTAAAAGGACTGCAACATAGTTTCTTGTCATGTCTTGACTGTGTGGTCGTTTTACCTTTCATACCAATTCACTCTTGGTACACAGATTGATTTTTCCTACCAACAAATTTCAGTTAGTTGAACTTTTAAGGTTTGTCTTTCGAGTCATATTCTCAGAAGCAGGAACATACCCCTAGCAATAATTGGACATGTTAAATTGTTCGCTGGTTTACATCTTACTCTGCATGTTAGTGGACAACTCTGGGAAACACAAATCATGACTGGCCACTCTCAGTAGCTGAAGAAAAATAATGGCATTGGCTAAGTTGAAAGACAGTTTTGCAGGGGTTATCGCCCAAATTATGTGAATCACGCTGGGGGTTTTTAAGCTGAAAATGTTGAGATATTTTGTTCAGAGAAAAATTAATTGGCTGGTGATGTCCGAAAAAAGTTCCAGCTAGGTTAATGTGATATATTAAGGTTAAATAGTAACCATTCAAAATCAGTGAAGTCTCACAAGGCTTATCATTTATGCAGTAGTATAATTTGTACCAGACATTCATAACGATCCTTTAATGCACACCTGTACTCGGATGTTAATCAAAAACCACCAACTTTGCGGGCACGTATCGCCGATGGGACATTTGGTACATTTTAAAAGGTCATAGTGTACCAGGATACTTGAAGAATTGTGCTATCTCTAACACGTTGTCCATACGGAGAACTATTATATTCCCAGGGGTCAAACCTCCGACCGGACTCCTTTGGCACACTTTTCACGTGCGGCCCATTGTCGAGCAGTTCAAAGGAACCCAGCGGCTCTTTGGGCTTGAAGCCAAAGTTTTAATAAGCAGTCTCACTGTGAACCTGTTGAGGCGCAACCTTACTAGAGGGCATGTTTCTACACAAGGTCATATAGGGTGAGAAAATGTTCTGAAGACCTCCATGCAGCGGCTTCAGGCAGGGGCGACTTTAGAGCCGCACAGCAGGGAGAGAACACACAAACTTCTGAATACACAACCAAGATGTCGCTGCTAGTTGTTATGGAAATGCAATTCATGGCATCTATTTAAGAAAAGGCCTTGCTATTTTAAAACCATTAGGGTTCATCTTGACATTTCCAACAGTCCCACTGCGCTGAAATGTTAACGAGTTGTGGCATTATCACTCAAGTGATTCTTTGAGATTCTTATGAGGGCGGTCGATATCATGGATGACCGCACCTTAATTAATTAGGCCTGCGGTCTGTCCTATGGTATGCAGTGCTGCAGTCCCTTTGTCACTCCTACTGGAAAAAAGAACGGGTCATACCCAGACTCTTTACGAAACCGTATTAATCACAAGTCTCCTAATAAACACCATTAGCCCAACACAATAGTGGCTTCTACCAACGCATACCGCCTCAGTGTTCAGCCATTGTTAATTAGCATCACCATCATGCACAATTGTTTACGTGTCACAAATGATCATTTAATTAGGCAACTTCAAATGGAGGATCCAAATATTATGGATTGATCATAACAAGAACGGTGGTGGACGGCTCCTGCGGCGGCTTAAGCAAGCTTTAACTCTCCGGGACAAGTATCAATCACATATAAATGTAAATAGAGGTAATTATCTGTTCTAATCGCCACACATTACTCTGGAGGCAGGGAAGGAAGAGGGGCGTTTGTTGCTTTAATTCTGTGAAAAGTGGCAGAAGTGTGAAGGAGAAAAAGCTACTCAAAGACACGCAGCACCGAGCCAAGAAAGGCTCCACTGACGGAAACGACTGTAAACTAACACCCCCTTACTGAATTGCTTCCTGATGGAAGATTCTCACAGGAGCCGGTAAATGGTGAGACAGCGATGGTTTTTCTTTTGTTTTCCTCCAGGAACACCGAGTTCAGGTCAGCCTGTTTTGGAAAAGAATAAGAGCTCACACGCCTGTAGGGTGAAAAAGCAGAAAGTCTCCTGCCAGTCACAGACCCAGTTCGATAGTTGTAATACTTCACTATTCAAATATACTTTGGGTTTCAAGTATTTTCTCTCTTGGTCTCTTCTTGCTCTGAAAAAAAGAATCTCATTAGAAGTATTTCCAGGCCTTTGTGAAAAGCTGTTATTGGGGGAAATTTCCTGACAATTTTGACAATTGCTAATAATATTGTGTAATGTATTGTATATTTATTGGAATATATACCCATTCGTGTGTTCACTCGTCAGTCCTTTATAAAGAAAAAATATTTTTGTCAAGAATTCATTGAATCCGTATGCAATGTAAACAGCACCGCTCGCTTATCTAAACCTAAAGCTATGGAGTCTTTCCGTTCAATGTTTTTGGTTTATAGCTTTCATGTTTTCTGCTTCAAAAACCTGCAACTTTATCCCCAGTTCACTCCAAACAATATCCATTGGATCAATTTGAAAAATGCTAAAAAATATGCCAGGAAATTGAGGGAAAACCACATTTTATTGTGCACTCTCATTTCAACCAAGGTATTCTCCAGCACACAGGTCAGCCTGTAAACGCCCAATCTCACAATTTTGAAGCAGTGTGGATGTGTAATAGAACAACCCATTAAATATTTGCAGAATAAAGGGGTTGATCCCGTATATATATATATATCCTAATTGCCATTCTATAGTTGTTCGATTTTCTTACACACAGCTCATATTCACTTTCAGCAGTGATATTTAAACCTCATTGTTATGGCTTTTGGTTTAGTGATATCACTAAATCGAATATCCTTGAAAGCTCACTATAGTTACATTTCAATGTCCTCAATCTTACCTGCAGCTCTGTAGATGATGGCATTTTTAGACTGTGTGTTTCAAAAAGCAGACACTGTATTTGTTTTCGTCCCTTGTCCCTCGCTGGTCTCCATCACTCTGTGTTTGGCCTACGCACTATGGATACCTTAAGAGTTGGTTTGATATTTCTTGTTTCTGTCCAGAAGACAAAAGGTCAGCCTGAGGGAGGGGGGAAAACAACAGGCGGTGCCTTCTCTTGACTGGAAAAAGTGTGTCGGGAGTGCATGACACACCCAGGAGCTGTGACACACAATCCAGAATCAATACGGGGGAAACAAAGATCCTCGGCTTCAGGGGCCCCTCATGGGAAGTGTCATGCTGGGTTGGTCGTCTCAGTTCTTCTGTCCCTGATCTTTTAGGAGATTGCACACCACACGCACACACTCACACACATGCACACAAAGTCCGAAATTTGGATGGGACTGAAAGAAGGGCATAGAAAGAGAACAGTAGAAGAAGGAACATTGAAAACTACACAAATGGTTGTTTTGTGGGGTTGAGTTGTCGAGGTTTATAGCACAAGCTGAAAAATAAGAATTTGTCATATAGTCGGGGTAAATTTCTACTTTGAGCTCTGCTTGAGTGCACGGTTGTGTCTTTATCAAAGTGTGAACTCTATATTAGCCAAGTTTTAAACAAAATGCTCTCCCAATTTGAAGTGAAAGTGAAACATTTCGATTTAGCATTCCGCACACGCTCTTGATAAATGCCAGCTAGCAGCCAAGCTTGGCTCATAATTGCAAAGTCATTAAAAGATCTCCGTTGTAATTTTCCAGTTTGTGCCGTCTTCACAAAGCCTGCATTTTCTCCTTCATTTAATCGTTTCATCAGCCTGCTTATCAACAGTTGCTTTGTGGCAAACTACCAACGTAATTACAGGAAAACATGGAGCATAATTATGGAAAATAACTCACTGGATAATGCACTATTGGAATAGCCTGCTGCCTCTCCTTTACACCCAACAAATATAATGAAGTCTTAAAACTCTTGGTGCATTTTCACGCAGTCACTTCTGCCACATATTAACATCCTCTTGTGAAATTAGCCTCAATAAATTCAGCTTTTAATAATTGAACTATTTATATCAATAGGAGTCTCTATAATTGGTTCAGTTTAAATGCCAAAATGCCAAAAGTATGAGGGCACCACCTGTATTAGAAATTGTTTACACTTTATTCTTTTGGGAGCAATATCCATATATCAATATACATTCCTTGCTTTTTTTTTAAATCCATCCCGAAGTGCTTAGCTTATCTTGCATACACAGAGAAACAAACAAATACATATTATATAATACCATATTTGTATTCCAAATACTAGTAGCTGATTGTATTGGTGTTCATGCCAGCAGTGATGTATTTGCAGCCTTTTGATGGACAGTTTGTGTAGCCTCATTTCAGCAAGTTGGAGGAAATCAGTCGTGTAATGTTGCTGAGTAGAATTACAAGCCAGGGGTTGACACAAGCAATTTCTTTCACATTTGTTTTCCTCGATATGAGGAATGACGCAGCCTTCGACTGATGTTGGTATTGCTTTGTATTGCACAAGAAGTTATGTGGAAAAAAATGTTTCTTACTCAACAAAGACTTCACTTTTGAAACAGCATCTAGTAATATTAATGAGGTGAGGTCTGCAACTCATGGCTGTCAACGTAAGCACGCTGCAGTGCTTCCTCCTTTCGACAAGCGAATATTTTCGGCTATTTTTCTCTATGCCTGATGCCCCATCACCCACCAGAAATCTTCACATGCTGCGACTGTTGTTGTTAAGCCACATCTTCAGCTCAGCATCCTTCTCTGACTTTGTTTTGTGTGTGTGTGTGTGTGTGTGTGTTATCGTCACTTCCCACTCTGCTGTCATGAGATTGGTATTTACACATGAGGAGTGACAAGGTCAGAACCTGGTTGCCAATGTGACGCCGGTCATGTTGCGCTCACATTTACACCGTTGCATGTATGCTGCTTCATTCTACTCTTTACCTCCTGATCTTTGGATACAGAGTTGTCACTGTAAAGAAAATGTCTAGATAAGTACTTTCTTTCCACAAAGTTAAGGTATGTGTATGATTTTGGCATTTGCTCATCCTTTTTTGCAGCACAAGGCGTGGTTTGTGTTTGGAATTCAGTCCACCAATTTTGTTTGTTTTGAGGCCAGACCTCTGTGCAGTCACCTTCTTACTGTGTCATACAAATAAATCAAATTTCAATAATGGACAAACACTCTTATTACAAAGGTGGAAGCCCACAATTAGGCCTGTGTATTGTGTCCGAATGTTTTTTTTTATGTGGTGTTTTCCATACTGTTGGCCATCTAGTGTAACTGATCAACACACGAGCAGCGTTTCTTTTCTGAAGACACGGCCTCAGCTGTAAAGTTGGACCCTTCTGTTTTCGGCCTTTTCACAGCAAGGATAACGGCAGCTTTGTATGATGTTACTTCTGACATATCGAAGAAGACATCAGATAAATCTGTGCTTATCCTTGTTAGTAATACACAGGCTCCCGAGAAGCTTTGCTCCCCCAGAGGCGCCTTCAGTCGAGCGCGTGGCACTGCAGTCAAGGCGGAGAGACCCTTGCGTTCGTGTGGACCAATGCTTTCTTCCTGTACAAAACTGATAACAAGCTAATGTATAACACAATTATTTTCCTGCAGGACTGTTTCACACTTGTGCGACTTGTGAAATGGAAAAAAAAAGCTCATTTGTTGTCAGCAGAGGCTATGATTTTTTTAAAAAAGGGCTGGGATTTACAGGATGTGATGATTGGAGGCAGGCTTAGTCCGCTTTTGAACACAATCAGGATTCATTCATGTGCAGGGACAAATACTGTAATCAAGTTGAGCGCACACTGTGCACACAAAATGCTACTGAGAAAGCGCATTTTGCAAAATGGTCATTTATGTCTTGTGACGTGCGATAGTCGCATCTTAAACAAACGCCTGCATTCTAACCTGGACACCACGGTCTTTTCTTTAGTGCTTTTATGCTGTTGCTGGAAAAGCAGCGGGAGCAAACGCAATGCAACAACGGACCTTTAATTCTCTCAGTGTGTCTCTGTTAAATCCCCAGGGCTTCTAGCATTTAGTTCCTATTTTTCAAACCGCTACTGTTTCTGGGAACCCCGAGTATAGACTGAAAGTGAGGACGCTTTAAAATGGCACCTTGCTCCCATCTCGATCCACCCTGTTTTCCGCTCTCCGTCACACATTCACGTGCACAAGGGCAAAGCGAGGTGATCTGTCCCACCGGGTCCACATGGCACTTCACACTCTGCCGGGCTAATGACATGGGGCCGGCTCTCTCTCTCTCGCTCCGGAGCCAGCGTCTGTCCGTCAGCTTCCCTGGAGCGAGGCGTTTAAAATGGATCTGGGTCACAGTGGGATCCCCTCTGTGCCCCCCGCTGGAACCCGGACGCATTCGATTCATTTGTGACAAAGTCGCTCGCCTGCATCACTCTGGCCAATCCACGTGACACGCTTCGCTGTCAGCGAGAGCTGCTGCATTATGTATTAACGCTTAGCAGGTATGTTCTCCTCCACATGGTCGCTGACTCCGTGTCAGATGGACTCAGGATGCCGGAGTGAAAAAAAAACAGAGTACTTTTCAGTTTGCACTGATGTGGTTGCAGCGGTGACAGTTTCAACCTTTGACGTTTGCTGTTGCAGTACACAGTGTTCACAGTGGTTTCCTTAGTTACTTTCATTAATTGACCAGTATTTCTTTTTTGTTGGTTGGAACACAATTTCTTTGCAGTTGAATATGTGAAACTGACTGCCAAAAAGGGTGTGCATGTGTGCAGGGTTGTTTGCAAATGCACTTTAAAATTTGACTTTTAAAGTGTATGCTTTTGTAAATCTGATTTCCTGTTTTGTTTTGTATTGTCCTCTTTTATCTCATTGCAGTTACCTTTGCTTCCTGCCTTTGTGTGTTTTCCCGCCCTCGTCAGCATCAGCCGGGCGCTTGATTGATTCCACCTGTGTTCACTTACCTCATGTGTATAAATAATCCTGTCCCCTTTTGTGCCAGTTTGACTTGTGTCCATGTGGCACATCACTAACCAAAAGAATCCCTGTCCCCAAACCTTGTTTCAAGCAACGCTTTTTTTTGTGTGTGTTTTGTGTCTTTTCTTTGGACCCCTTTTGCTTTAGCTTGATTTTGTGAGTTGTACTTTGTGCAGTAAAGACTTTTTGGTTTCCCTGAGCGATCCTTTGCTTTCGAGTCCTGTTTCCAGAATCAAGTTCGAAACCTACAGACAATGAGCTTGAACAAAAGCAGAACAACCCACCCCCCCACGCGTCATTGTTTCAAGCCATGAGAGCCATGCTTTTATTGTCTTTAGCACATTTACAGGATGATAGATGAACACATTTAAATGCTAATAAGGTACCACCACCATATCCGTGCTTTGTGTGCTCTGTGGTGCGGTAAAACCGGATCTAATTGAATAAAGGCAATATTTTCACTCTCTGATAATATTTAAACTCCCATTGCTGCCCAGTGATGGAATTTAGGGTTCTTCTTTAATCACTCAAACAACAAATAACGATGTTAGCGCCACATCAAACAAGTCACTTACAGAAGAGATGGATCACTGTGAGGTGTGAGTCTTGCTCTGTGTTCTGTGTGATAAATTGGCTGTAATCAATCATTTTGGCAAAGCAGGGTGACACTGGGATTTTGTCGAATTAAAGAAGCACTCACAGTCTCATAATCAGTGACAGTTTACTGCTCACCGGAGATACACTGAACAAATAAACGCTCTCATATCTGAAGATGCAGCAAACACTGGCTGGAGCGAGTGGAAACACCTTTGTTGAACATGCTTTTAACATTTGTTGTAGTATAACAGCAAACCTTGTGCTGCCTTGGACTTTCCTCACCCCTGATCAGACCCCCCCTCATGAGGATTCATTTTACTGCTGTAACAGATCATCCACAAAGCCGCCAATCAAGACTATTGGTCTTATCTAACACCTAAAAGTGTCTTTACTATAGTTTCAGAACAGCACCTGTTTCCTGTCTCCAAGGTGCCAGGTTTCCTGGCGTTATACATTTCATGGGTCACGTCACTGATTGGCTTATTGCATGTTATGTCCAAAACACAGTCATGAGACGGAATACAACCCATTTGTAACCATCAGCCTGGTGAAGTGACCTTGGGACATGTATCGATACGCTGCATCAGGTGCCTTACACCGTGACGTTAGATAAAAGTTTCCCAATGGGTGCGGTACCACCCCCTAGGGGTGTCCATGAACCGCCGGAGGCAAAATTGTTGAAAATGTGCATTTTGTTTATAGCAAATTAACTGCAAAGTTCCGTGATGCGAGGAGATGAAACTTGCAAGATAGTGTGGCTTGCAACATTCTGAAACCTGCTCAGGTGCACCGATGATAAACACCATGTCGATTTTCTTTATCAATTTCCTTACTCTACACTTCCGTTACTATGTTACTCTCTATAGTGCAGCGTCACGCTAGACTTCAACAAGTAGCCCTCCGTACAACTCGGTACCGAGTTTCAGAAAGGTTGGTGACCCTTGCTGTAGAGAATGCTGTGCACTGGGAGAACGATTGCACAGCCCCTTCGGGGGAGAGAGGCAGGTCATTGCACCCGGGGGCCCGGGAGAAATGATCGAGGAGAGCAGTGTGTCCAGAAAAGTCGAAGGAGAATCCAAGTGTAGCCAAGAGTAGTTATGACGCTATGTCGGCATCTATACTTTTATAATGCAGGAATAAGCAACAACCGGCACCAAAACATGCCTCGCTCATCGAAGTAGTCTTAAGATTCTACAGTAATGCTAGCAGCTGCTGTGAGGCGTCATTTAAATACAGGGATGCTGAGAACTACTTTTACACTTTACACTGCAAAAGGCAAAGAGTCTTCCATCATGTATTTCATTTCTTATTGCTGCCTCCGCAAGGTTTAGTTAGGACTCTGGGAGCAGTTTGCTGACCATTATAAGTTAATGAGAGGCCAGGAAGATTCACGTAGTACAACATTGTCAGCATTTGGATCCTTGATCAAGGGAGATTTATTGGCCTTTAAAACGTCCTCTATGACAGATTGAAACACATTCAATTGGCCATTTGAATGTTGTTGTTTTTTCTACCTGAGTAGATCAAGTTACATCTGTTCAACCTTCTGGAAGAGTACGCAAACCCTTTGCAAAATATTGACACCTTGTTGCAAGAAGTAAATTCTTTATATTTACCAGCATTATTTTGGGATGGCTTGAGAAATCTCTGTCATAGAGAGCAAATGACTGACATGACTACGAAAAAAAGGGCAAGAGGGAAATCATTTGAGAGAAGTGATCATGTATTGACACCTGAACTGTCTGATTTTCCTCCTGTGGGTTGAACCTCCCCTGGTGAAATCCGACATTAATTCTCTTTTCTCTTCTCACAATAGGAAACCACCACCATGATTATCAGCACAGTCACTTGGATCTGACAGCGCTCACACCTAAACTGGGTAAGAAAAACTAAAAGGTATGATCATTATCCTCAGGATGTATAGGTACAGTATATCATGAAAAAATGTAAACCTGTAATGAATATATATATATGGAATGCTCGCCAGTATAGTAGCCAACCAAATCTCTTCATCTCAATGCAAATCTATAGTTCTACGTAGGCTAAGTTAAGGTAAGAGTGCATGGGAATGATTGCCCTTACTTGACTTTCCAAAATGATATGCATTATCTGTTTCTAAATAAAAAACTAAGCAAACAGAGGCAGACTACTTACCCCTTCCAAGGACAAATGTGTGTCTTTCACGGGGAAATTAAAATGGGAGAAAATGAAAAACCAAAAGTGTATGATAATCAAGGGATCATGTGTGCAGTTTGCTGAAGTTATTTGCAACTCAATTACTGTTATTGCCCCCTATCTTTCCCTCTGAAATGCGATTTGCTATTTAAGCGCAGCAGTGTTCAGTGTGGAGTTATTGAGTTATCCTGCAACTTAACGGCAATGAAATGAAACACTGCGTAATTAAAGAGGGAATCGGGCAATATTTGTTGCAAAAGTCCTCCCTGTGATAGTCTAAAAACTGCAGAGGCAGCTGTTTTGTGTCCGTGTTTTTCTCTAGCTAAAACCAAGTGACCCTCGATGAGTCGTTGAACAAAGTTATCCACCATTAATTGAGCGCGGCAGTCCATCTCGTGCCTGTGCTTGTATGCCTCTTAAACAGGGCAGCCTTTGTCACGGGGAAAAATGGGTTTCAAAAGTACTTTCAACACCAAATTAAACTCTTCAAGCAGTGCTTTTGGAGTCTGTTGAGCTCCTGACAAGGGTTGTAACTGCGCCGCCTATTTTAAGAGCTGCTGGTTTGGACTCTGTGTTTAGGACAGCATTAGTGCAATGTTGGCCTTGAATAGGGCCGACTTTTGGCATGGGAGCTTTGGTTGAAAAATACTGTGCACATTGATTGTCATTTATCCTCTTTTTCTCACTTGGATTTGTTAGCCCACAGACATATGAGATACGGTAAGTGATACGCATACACATTGTGTTAATGTGTATTTTTTTGTCCATCTTTCTAGCCCATATGTCACGTAGAGATTGAAAACCTTTACCTGCACACTGGGAGTCATTTTAATGATCCTATTTTCTTTTCTTTTTTAAGTACATATGTATTCTTTGCAGTCACAAAACTTCACACCGCTGCATTGTAAGCCATGAGGTTCAGTCCAACCTCAAATTGTTACTTTGCACATTATTTCCTACCTTCCTTCCCTCCTCTGACCAGCTCTATCTTCCCCACAAACCCGCACCTCTTCAGATTCAGTGAACATCTCCCTTTTACGCCATATGTTCCTTAGTGTTGTGTGTCCCTGTCCTCTGTACTGCAGCCGTCACCCAGTCCTATTTTAAAACCGTGCCCGTATCCCCCGCACAATCTAACTCATGACCCATGACTGGGCGCACAGACATAAGTGATATCCCAAAATATGCTGCGAAATAAATGTTATTAAATGGTCACCGGAGCAGTGCAGATGTAGTGAACAGATTGGAAAACAATAAGCAACAACAAAAAATAAGTTGTTTCAAAGACACCTTTAACTAGTTAATTGTAATGTTGACAATATTTGTTACATCACAAATAAGCAACAAATTACAGTTTTTCATATTGGTCTGAAGGCACCTTCAGAAGTAAACACAAACTAAAAAAAAGTGGCTGCCTGCATTCAGTCATGGTGTTTCTACCCCAGCTAGCTACGGATTATTTTGGTTGAAAAAAAAAAAAACCCCGTCCAGAAATCCAACCAAGCACAGGATTCCTACGTAGTGACCTCCAATCTATCAGTGGTGTGAAAGGTCATGTCGTCCGAGAGCTGACGCTCAGCCCCGTCTCGCTGACCAACTGTGTGTACTGACTGCGCCGCACCACCTCCTCTGTCCCCTGTAGAAAGGCCTCAGCGGATGAACAACATCCTGACCTCAGCCACAGAGCCGTACGACGTGTCCCTCTCCAGGTCCTTTCAGAACCTCAGCCATCTGCCGCCCTCCTACGAGCTGGCCCTCAACACTGACTTAAGTAAATACTCCTCCTCGCTACGCGGCTTAAGTGGGTGGTCTGTCATTTCACCCTCCATCGCCGTGTTTTACCCACTGCACTTAAAAAAAAAGAAAAGAAATGGGGAATGACGTCACCCTCATGCCCTCTGCATTAAAGGGTTTGCCACGCTCACTATGTCGGGCTCCATGATTCATCTCAATGCCCATTTCAGATTTGTGCCTCGTGATAAGTGTCTCCAGCTGTTGAGCGTCTCATCACGGAGATTGTGCTCTCTTTTTATCACTTTTAACCTTTTTTAGGGGAAATAAACGTCTCATTTCTCTGCCTATCGACCGACATCTAATTGGCATGTCATTTGGCTACCATCTGCAGCCCATGTCATGTTGCTAATGTCTATTAAAGACATTAGGGGAAATTTCTTTCAGCTGAATAGCTCTCATATGCCGACATGATTGCACTTTAATATCTTCGTGAGGCTGCAGTCGATTATCTTTGGCGTGACATTTTCAGCTTGACGATGACGTCGAGGCTGCCATTTCCACCTCGTGACGGGTGCGTGCCGACCCAGTCGTTTTTTGGCTAAATGCATGTTTTGTGTCGTCAACTGTGTTTTAATATATTTAGCCATATCCCATAACTTAGTGTAAAGCAACCACTAAAAACACAGGGTTCAATTAAAAAGTTATACAATCTGCGACGGTAAAGAGAGAGTTTCGGTTTATTCGGTCAAGAAGTTATATTCTGGATTAAACGTGTTTTGAATGCAGCATTTTGCAGCCTTATATGAAGGTGACAGACTTTACCAAAATTGTTGTTGTCAAATAAAGAGGGCAAAAGTTCTTTCAGATTTGGTCTCGATGTGTAACCACAGGCTGAATAAGGTGTCTGCCTGCTTGCAACGATTCATATATATATTTTTGTCTTCTAAAGGCATTGGTTTACATTTTTGACATGTGTTTAGTATACCAATTCTTTGTGATGTTGTGTCTGTGTCTGCATAGGTTCTTTTCCTTGTCATGAACAAGAAGTAGTGCAGTTAGCATGTTTGTTCGGGAGAGACTTTCAAGCAGGCCTTGGAAAACTTGTTGGATGAATGGAAATTTTCCAACCCAGCCAGTGAAAATATTATAGTTCCCTTTATCCCCAGCTTTTGTGCTGTGCTTTTTTTTTCAAAGCCCAATGCTAAAGGTGTGGGGACAAATTCAATGCATGACAGACTTGTCAAATTGCTATGCAGTTGTACCAAACACTTGCTCTGTTCATGTTCCATCCTTGAATCGCAACAGGACTTGCACACAGGGAGGAAGCTATTTAAATGTGCCATTGGTTTCTTTTCCCATTGTACAGTTGCGTGATATGTGCTGTTTCTTTTCAACTCAGGCACCGTATTTCTTTTATTCATTTGCTTTTTCTCTCCCTGGTCAACTTCAGGGTGTGCTCTTATCTTGCTGGAGCCTTGTATACGCATCGCACTATAAAAAGGCCTTTAAAATTATGGACAGAAGCCCGGCGGAATTGTCAACGGGCAAGCGAAATCACCCCTTCAAAACGCCTTTAAACGCATGAGAATGAGTCGTGAATATGATGATGGCCAAAGGAAATGTTTCTATTAGTTGTGTGTCTGCGTGCGTGCAAGGATATGTTTGTGTCTTTTTCCATACCACCCCTACTTCAGCGATGTCAACAAGGCACGAAGCGAGGGTGCTGCACTAAGATACCCCACTCGGATCCTCCAAAGGGGCACTAGCATGAAATGTTATTTCACCCTGTTGTCCCTTACCTAAATTAACTAAAACAAAAGAAAAAGGGAGGGGGGGTGCGCAATGGTAATGCTGCTTTCCTCCTTGAAGAGTTACCACTCCTGCTCCCGCCCTCTTGAAAGATCTCTTTATAATTGATGTTCCACCAGTTTCTTCAGGTCATTATACGATTACACTATTCTACGATCAATAGCTGACACATGAATGCAGGCGCCATATTGAATCCAATCTCGCAGAGTGGGAGCTGGGGTTTAATTAGTCACTCTTAGCAATTTCTTGCGTTTGTAGCGCCTCTGGATCCTTGGGACCCTTTAGCCTCTCACAACCATGTTAATAGTAAAGTGGTATATTTTATCAGCACTATATCTATGTCCCATTTAATTCTCAAACAGTAGGCACATTCTTCTATTATTATCTATTTATTTCCATGACAAAGAGTCATGTAATCATGTCTCTTTTATTTTAATCTTCATTTCGTTGCTATTTCCACTTTACTCATTTTCAGCCACTATAAAGTCGCCGTCAATTACTGCCAACACTCCATATCCTGGTATTTTATGTTAAAATCCCTCCAAGCTGATCAATAAGCTTTTATTTTGAAGGAAATGAGACGTTACATTTTACCAGCTCAAATGTTTTAGCTATCAAGGACATTTTTAAGCAAAACGGAAACACAAAAAGCAATATCTTATTTCCCTTTATGTTCTGCATATGTCTTGAGCTTTTATTAAATACAAGTGTGCTAGTGGTGACTCTGACAAAGTGGCCACTAGCAAACTTGTAGCCTCTGGTTGAGTTAGGTTGGCATTTTCTACCATAATGTCATATCTAAACCAATCCTTTGGGGAAAAGATGCTGGAGCACGTTGCCCCAGGCCAGATTAGGGCCTTTCATTACAGATGCACAGAGCAGCGGACTTGAAACCCCTCATGGCGGGACAATACGGTGACATTCTGTATCCTGGCGTGGCATCGCTCCCTGAGCATCCAGACATACAAATCCCACTGTTACTGTTGCAACACGGTGGAATGTGGTATGGTGCTAAAACGGCTTCTCGACCTCTCTCTCCCTCCTTAATTAACTACTGCAGAGGTACCAACCCCTTAGCTACAGCAGGCAACGAGAGAGCTTCGCCGGTAGTGTCCCCTGGTGTGCTAGAGCTGCAAAAGAACAGGTAGACACAACTCTGCAGCAAGGTGATTCCTGGCTTTGGCAAACACAACCGTTAATGACTTCACCATTGAAAGGGTGTCCACGCAGCCCGGCCACTGACCTGCTTTCTGGCAGAGAAATCAATCGCCCCGTCGCACACCGAACAGCATTTAAAATCTCCCTGTGCCGAAGGGCAGCTACGCCGACCAGGCAATTAAAGTGGCTAAATGGGACTCATCGACTTTTGGTGTGATTTTAACTATTCAAGTGAAAATGTGAAAGTCATTATAATGACCTAGCACGTGGTCAGCAACTCTTGTCACATGATTTATTAAAGTCACAGGAGACAGACACAGATAGCGGTTCCCTGATGCTCATTTACACAAAAACGTGATGGCAACACTTCAGGGCAAAAAAAACATTCATCCAAGCACTGGTGTTTAGTCCACAGGGGATCCCACAATAATTGGCTGTAGTCACCAGTGGACCCGCCAGTGAATCAACTATATAATGACAGTTTCCAGTGAGTGAGACCACACAGCTCAAACAAACAAGGACAAACTCGTGACTGTGCCCAATCAGGGACCTCCTCCCAGTGGGGCTTCAATCTTGAGGTTGACTAGCGATCTCTTCTGTAAGCTTTTGGGAGTTTATATGTATATGCTTGGTGAAACTTGTCTTTTTTCGATGAAAAGCAAAAAACAAACATCCTTTTTCTGTATGTATGTAGCATTTTACAAGCATCCAATGGCTGTAGGCTGTGTAAGAAAACTAGACTTTGGTGTCAGGGTGCACATAGAACAGACAGCTCACAGACCATAAGGAAATATTAGCAGAATCTGTCATTATTGTGTTCTTCATTAAACATTTAATTTGAACCTCTTAATCAAAACCAGTCGTTTTGATACTTTCATCATCACACTTGTTTTCTTACTGCTCAGGCGAAAAGGACTTAGATGAGTACTACACGAGGAAGCATCATCATGCTGACTTTGGTGGCCGGGGCCCTACCCACATGGTGAAGCTGACTGCAGATCCACTGCAGCACCAGCAGCACCAGCAGCACCAGCAGCACCAGCAGCACCAGCAGCACCAGCAGCACCAGCAGCGGCAGCGACCCCGCCGAGTCCAAAGGGCCATGTCCCAGGACCACGTCCTGTCCCCCCCCAGGACGCCGCGGCGCGGAGACTACGGCCTATCGTCCTACGGTGTCATGGCGGCAGCCGCGTACGGGAGCAGCCGCCACCTCTCAGAGGAGCAGCTGCTCTCGGCGGACCGCCTCCACTCCCAGGATCCCTTGCTGTCCCCGGCCATGAGGCGCGACAAGTTCCGGGAGAAGGCCATGGCACGGGCGATGTCTCACGCCGACATGCTGCTGCCGACCACCCCCGTCGTGGACCGCCACAAGATGAGCAAGATGCACTCTCAGCCCAATGCCTCTAACGACTCCTACAACACGCTGACGGTCAACCACCAGGCGCCCACGTCTAAGAGGCAGGCGTTTGCCTCCCGACGGACACACACGGTGGACCACCTACAGTATATTCCCGGCCACCACCACACATACCGCACTGCCAGTAAGAATGAGGTAACTGTTTAGCTGTAGAGTAGGAGAGTTCCTGAGAAACACCCTGGACAGTCATCGTCTTAAACCAACGTCCTGCATTTAAAACGTCCTGCTTTTTAGCACAAGCTTTCTGTGACATCCATCTTTTGGGTAACTAGAATCAACCCTGGCAAAGACATTTCTCTCATAGAGCTAAAAAAAAAAGGGCTTGGAGTGTTGACACAGAGGGTTCCTTCATGTCAGACATTCGACAGAGAGCGTGAAGAAGATATTTTTTAAAACCGGGCATCCAACTGGAAGGGAATTGTATCAATGTTTATAAATATATAAATATACTATATTTACGATTTGTATTTTCAGTCCTTGTTAGAGCTTTAGAGATTCTCATTGACTGATGATGTAAGCACTTCAATTGGTGCCTCTAAAAGTTGTTCCATTTCGGCGATGAAGTGGATATGTGGGTTAAAAAGCACAATTAATGACTTCCCTTTTGTTTGGTTAATGTTACTCTTCTTTTTTGGTTATAAGCCAGAACATATCAGCTTATTAGTGAAAACAGAGTTATTTCAGTCGCGTAAAATAGGTGATTGTAAATAGGCTATATTAGCAGCATTAGAAGAAAAAAAAGCTGGCCCTTTGGTTTAATTATTTAAATTTTGCCTCGCCCACATCGAATCTGTAATGGATTCATTATTAATCATTTTTAATTTTAGATAAGTCAAAGATCCCAAATTGATATTATTTCCACAGATGTCTGTGAAATTGTGGATTTAATATATATTAAGGGGATTTTTTTTCTTCTTTTTTTAACAGTGCTTGTAGCATAGAATGATTGTGTATGAAACATCTTTCACTCCTTTCGATTGGCAGCTTCAGTCTGCAGACATTAATCCACAGGTGAAAATGGAGCCAAATGGTTGTTTGAGCTTGCTTGGTAGCCATTCACACATTTACTTGCTTTGTCATCCATGCAGTGACCCCCCCAACCCAACCCCCTTTTATGTAATTGGTTAGCTGCTTCCATCTCTACGCATCGGGTACTCTGTGTCAGGACTAAGTTCTAGTTTTTTTGTGGATGTGGTGATGGAAACAATCAGTGCTGAAGAGAATGACATAACCGCTAGTCAATTAAGCGTTACTTAAAACTGTGAAATGTTTATCCAAATGTTATCATTGAAAAAATGCCTTATAGTATGAAATCCCCTATGCTCTTAAATGCAACAATCGCGTTTCTGTTCGGTCTCCTTGTCTTAGCTTTTTGTGCAATATTCCTGATTGAGTTACCAGCAATGCCGGCAGTAAAAAAAAGCTTTACTGCCGTAGAGGATGAAGAAAATTCAAAGTACATCAAAAAGAGTAAATTAAATGGGAAATGCCTCGAACCTTAAAAGGTTAATATATTTCCAGGTCAAGATATGGACAAATCCCACAGTGTCAGGTAAAATTCCAAGCACCATGTCAAACGATTTAATTCAGATGTCATATCAAGTCCATGATCAAAACTATAAATGTAGGCCTTTTCAAATCATGTCCAAAGATTTACATATTTGAAGAATCCAATCCCTGAAGAGTCCTTCAGATGAAATACAGTCTCTAAAATCTTTATATCGCTTCAAAATTCAATTGTCCATTCCCAAAATGCCAATATTTATGGCTCAATAAAAAATGTCACAAGATTCTTGACATATTCAAGTGGAAGACGGTTTATTCTATATAAAAAAAATCTTTAATACAATGTCATTTATGATTGCCACTGTCTTACTTCCATGGTAGGAAGGCAACATCTCATTACACATAATTCTACAATATTTGAAATATGATTGTGTGATGTTGCACGTGCTTCTTTAGTTACACTGTCATTGTTTAGTGACAGTGTAGGGCCAAATGTGTTCATGGTCTGCTTTAATTTGCATTAAATGATGTCAAATAGAGACTGTCTTTTTTCCCCCTTAAGTATTGCCATTATGTACATATTTTATGGAATCGGTTCCCTTTTATTGGAGAGTGCTTGTAAGGTAATGAAGTGCATTCGATTGCTATGGGGGAAGGAAGGGTGATAATGGTTTTATAGACTCCCCTCAGACAACTATCTGTACCCATCCACTTCACTCAGCTGATCACAAACTACTGCTCTTTCTTTTCACTTAATTAATAATGATGTCATCCCAAGAGCCTTTTTCTCTATGTGCAATATTTCCTCATGCAGTATAACTCTATAGCCACTTCTTGAAGTTTTGAGGCTTATTTGTTGCCATAAAGGCTTTGTTGTCATTTTTGTTTAGGACTGTACTGTTCTTCATAGTTTTTTATAATACAGCTAAGTGTGGTATGAATGAAATGGTGTCTGTGTAATTGCAAACATAACTGGAGACTAATTTAAAGGCTTCCAAACAACAAAATATGACTGTTCTTGTGCATTTTTAAATTATTAAATCACATCATGTGTGTGTTATATACATTAAGTGTCAGAAATTCTTAGTAACAGCATTTAGAGAGGATTTGTGTGGGTAAAATAAGACACTATTGATAACTGAGATAGGGAGACAGTTGCTGAAGTCATGTGTTTTATTGAATTTTTTGTTTTCCCAATTTTCCACATTGCAAATTTGATTAAAAAGTTAGTTGAATCAAATGCTTTGCTGAATTAAGAATTATTACAGTGGACACAACCAGTGCTTACATAGGGCAGTTTCATCTCGAGTAATTTAGTGTTGGTATAACATATTACATATACACCTATGATATAGAAAAAGTACAAAAAATATGTTATACGGTATTATAGTAGTGATCAGAATATAACGCAAGCACACACACACACACACACACACGCCACACACATTCTTAAGAATTAAGAATTCTTAAGATGAGATTACTCTGCAACTGTGAAAGTGAACCTTGGTTATTTTATACATGCATAGCTCACAGTCACTCGACAATTGAAATTAAATTAAAGATTAATACAGAAACTCGAATTCTGAAGAAAATCAGAATCTATTGGTGATTTGTATTATAATCCTTGATGTGAGGCAAGTAGGCTGTATCGTCGGCTTTAGAAACAGCTCTTGTCTTAGATTCACATTTGGAAGACAAGACAATTTGTACATCTAGAGAGACAACGTTTGCAATATTTGTGGTTTGAAGACGAAAGCCTGCGTTTCTGGTCTCTTACGTCATAAACAAAATGCAATGAGACTCATATCACTTTTATGCCACATATATTAATGTCTACTGTTCCCACCATGTCCCGGGCCATCTAAAACCCTTTTGAAATAATTCAAAGAGGGCTGAGAGGGCAATTCTGCATTTCTCACAATACGTAAACAAAAACTTATGTTGACAATAGTGCACACACAAATGGGTAGATAGCAAATGGCAGCAGTTTCCACTTCCTCCACCAGCCACCATTTGCATTTAGATGGAAAAAGGAACAAGGTTATTTGGACATCTGTGGCCCAAATGGTGGAACAGTGGTCAAACGTTTGTCCATTAAACAATTTAATTATGTTCTCCCTGCGTCCTTGTCGGGTGAATTATTTCACTGAACTGCCTAAATGATGTTCATCATCACAAATGGGCATCAATTTACCATCCATAAAGGGGATGTCGTGTATATATTGTAACAAGCACTCTGACTAGTAATCTAACCATCAGAAGGGTCCACCTTTACCTTTAGGGGAAAAAACTCTATATTCAAACTTAATGTCACATGCTTCCCCATAAATCTTTCCATTCATTCACTGGTGTCTCGCTCTGAAGTGTTTTTTTTTTTTATGGGATGACCTTTCCAAAACAAAAAACAAGCGGACCTCTGGGAAGAAGCCTGAACTTTCCGCCTTTTATTGTTCTCGAAATTATTTCACTGAGTTGACTGGCAAGAGTGGGGCTTTTCAAAAGGCAGCGGTTGACCTTACGTATCGCTGCCTATCAAACGCGATCTGAAGCCTCTGCACTGTGAGGGGCAAGTGTTGCCCTGATTGACTGATGTCTCAAAAGAAGGATACAAGGCTAAAAGGGTAGCCAGGTGAGAACAAGTCGAGAGCTGTTGCCAAAAATTCACATGCTGACAAACAGCGGTGGCAGGAGCACCCTCTGATGGCCTGCTTAGCCTTTTGTCGCGCTTGGTGTCTTTCCGCACATTGTTTGGGTTTTAAAGCCAACATCTGTGTCGGTTGTTGACCACATAGCTCATTATGATCCAGTGCATTACTTATTTCCTCAAATAGCACCTAAGTCAGGGGTCTCAAACTCAACTTACCTGGGGGCCGCTGGAGGCAGAGTCTCGGTGAGGCTGGGCCGGACCTGAGCTATTGTATCCCATAAGTGAGAAAAAAACGCCTAGGGCAGGGGTCGGCAACCCACAGCTCCCTGTGGCTTTGGAAAATAAATAATGAGTATTTAATTAAAATGTATTTTATTTTAGTTTGTTAGTTTTTAAAATGTAATTCTAAATTTGAAATGGAAATAAAACGTGTTAAAGATTTTGTTGCTCCTAATATGCGTCGGCATATTTGACCCCAGGTAGGCCAACTATGGAGAATTCTAAGAAAAGAAAAGTGTCTGAAGAAAAGCGAACATTTAATGCTACGTTGGAGGATTATGCTTTCACTGCTTACCAGACTGATTTCATAAATGCAACACATTATGGTTTGTTTATACAGTACATAGCATAAAGGCAAAAAAAAAATGTCAAAAGGGTTTTGTGGCTCTCAGTGCGCGGGCCGCATTAACTCTACACTTTGATGTCAAGTAGGGGGCCACAAATAGGGGGGCCGCGGGCCGCAATTGACCCGCAGGCTGCGAGTTTGAGACCCCTGATCTAAGTGTTTGTCACTCAGCTGCTGAACTATTACCTGCAGACAATGACATGCATCAGGAGCGTGATGAGGACAGGAGGTTGATGAGCTATTTGATGGCAGCCTTTGATGGCATGTTGGATGTGTTAACAGTGAGTGTATTGAGTTCCTTTGAGTGCCTTTGAAAACCTAATTTCTAGACCAGTTATTCACATGTAGTTTAATTAAAAGAAAAAAAAGTGACCTGGAAAGTAGAATATTTCCCTCCAAGAAATGTCCGGTGAAAAATACTGAAGTAATGAATGTTCTTGGTTACTCTCCACTGCTGACCAACCACCCAAGCAGAAATGGGAGCCATTATCTGAACTGCAATTATACCAACAACATCCAACCTGAGCAGAAATTGGACAATTTATGTTATTTATGGTTCACAGCTACTGCTCCTCACCTCCAGGGGAAAAACAAATGGATGAGGGCGTCATGTAAATGCAAGGAGTTAATAGAGCAGGGTGTTTAAGGAGCCCGAGTGTGTAAACACCATGGCATTCACTGGTGACCATGCCCCAATGGGATTCTGATGATGAATGCAACTAATAGGCTGAGGCATTTCTCACTGTGCCACAAACATGCACACACACACACACGCACACACACACACACACGCACACACACACACACACACACACACACACGTGTAGTTCTGGTTGGAGGCTAGTATCGATCCCTCCCTGACATACTGCTTCACCACTGCTTAAAAGAGAGCAGTCAATAGCAGAGCTGTCTCTGAGATGGCCCCAAGTGTTTCTGCACAGGAATGGATAGCTGTAGAATGGGAAAGTGATGAAAAGGGGAAAAAAATGTGTGACTACAGCCTAAAGTGGAAAATCCACAAAAAGTGACTGCTGTGTCTCTCTTCTAACTCAGACATTCTGAATGTCTGTCTGCTTTTTTTCTTCTCTTTTTTCCTTTCATTTTTTCATTTGGTTTTATGAGTTCCTTGAGATCTTATGCACTTTTATGGGGCTTCTGGAGAGAAAGGAAAGAAGGCAAACCTCAGACATCTGAATTAGTTTTGCTATTTATATGGCCAGAATAGAAATTGTGAGAGTTAAGGATTTCTCTATCAAAGACAAAGGAAACAAATAAATACCGTGTAGAGTGGTGTAGAAATACTTATTTCTCAGTAATCATCGCACTGTAGATATTTAAATAACAGATACACCTATCGAAGAAAAAAAAACAATGGTCCTCAGATGATATTTACCATATGACATCCGGCCTTATCACCTACGTTTACCATCTTACTTTAGCATTTTGGCATTTGGCACTAAGCACTAATGACTGCACCAGGATGTTATGCTATGGAATAGTGTGTAATTAATGTAGTGATTAGGACTGAATAATGGACCATTTACAAAATATACTATCACATATAAACTGTACCATTGCCTTGACATTGAACATAACTCCAAGCACGAGGAAAACTCCTATTTCTATGCCCTCCACATTCACAGAGAACATTTTTCAATTATAGTTAGAGCCTCCTGCCAAACTGACAAATTAATATCCTGCTTGCGTTGTCTTATTGACAAGCACCTCCATTAATCACAAAGCATACACAATTTGGCCTCCATCTGCTGGCAGGATAACAAGAGTTTGATAGTCTCCACACACACACACTGGGGTTCTTGAAGCTATCTTCCACTCTCTACCTATATCTGTCCTTACCTCTAGAATTCTATATAATATATACATATTCATATACTTAGACTGAATGGTGTCATGCAACCTTGTGGCAGTAATTTTTTTAAGGAGGTTTGACTCCTGTGGAACCTACTCCCGGTTTTGCGAGAGACACCTGAAAAAGTTGTGCCTGGCTCAGTCGGAGTTTAGCCTTTGTTAGTTGGATCGAGATACCGACAAGGGCATGGGTGAAAAACGTTCCATTTTAGTTTATTAATTATTGTAACTCCTAATACTGTCACTAAATGATGAAATGATTGTACATTATAGGATTTTTGGTATTACTGATGACATGTCACACAGAGGGCAAAATGTTCTTACGGATACATGCGGACGATTTTAATGAAAACAGAGCTAAATTTAAATAAATGATGTAAAATGTACATGTTTACCTATGCGACTGTTAGACGTGCCGGCCTAAGTGACAACACAGCAACTTGATTGACCTCCTGGTGCCTCTGTGAGGGGAGGTGTGAGGCCTCCCGCTGTTCGATGTTCAAAAATCTGTCAACAAGGTACTGCTGAGGATTATCTGTGTGTGAGTGAGCCCCCCGACAGAGAGCAGCACTTGTTCACACGCTTGTGTGTGCTTGCACGTGTGTTCGCCTGTGCTCTTTACATTTTAGAACCTTTTTCCTGTTGTTCGAGACGTGCAGGTGAGTGGTTACGTAAACCACCATTGTTTATGTTGTTTTTTTTAATAAGCAGTGAGGTATTCTCCAGTGCTTCGGGGGCAAAAAAAAGTTGCATGGCAACTTAAGCCGGTCATGTCCACACAGCGTTGCTCAATCTAGCTGGAGGTCGAAGTTTCTCAGCAAGGTTTTACATTCACTGGATGAGTTTGAAGTGATGGCACAAAACGACAAAAGAAACCACTCACCGTGGTCCATCAATTTCTCTCCAGTTAACAGCTGCCCTATGGCTAACGTCACAAACTCATCAATCAGCCGCAGTGCTGATCCTGAGAGCCCAATGTGAGTCCCAGGGATCCTCCAGCAGATCAATGGGTACAAAGACCCCTGTATTCACAGTAGTGTTTTATAGCATCGTCTTGTCTTGTCTGATTGTATCTTAGTTACACCATACACCTGCACGAAATTACAGCGAGAGCTGCCTGGGGAATATGAGATACAATACACGCACAGCCTGTCGTGATTTAAAAGACACTGTATGACCTTGATTTCTAGAGGAAGGAAACCTACGGAGCTAATTTGTTTCCTTAAGCCTAAAGGAAAATCTGCTCCTCGTGTTCGGGCAGTGTGAACTGGAACAGCCTACTTTAATGTGAAAGCTGCTGGGGGGGGGATCAGAGGACAGTCGCACAAATGTTTGATTCTGAAACTAAAAACAATGCTTCATATCCATATTATTTCCACGATTTTATTTAGATCTGAATGTGCCCCGATCCCTCTGTGCCGCCCGCCCACACAGTGCATACATTTCTGGTTTGTGCGCAGTCCAAAAACAGATGAAAGAAAAAGAAGGTAATAGTATGGGTACTATTTCTGAGGCTGCATTATATTGCTTTCTTTTCAGTCTGTTTCAAGTTCATCGCACCCGCATGGAACTTGGCAGCATGTTGGTAGCCAGATAAGTACACAAAACCTTCCCTGCTTCTGCCTTGATCAATTCAAATCATCACCTCCTTCAACATCTTTTCTCTCTCTCTCTCACACAAACACACACACACACACACACACAGGGCCATAGAATTGCAAGTGCAATTGCGTAGGCTACAGGCCAGGCTCTTTGTCAATCAAATGGGGAAGTATAAACCAGGCCATATTGGGAGGCCTAATATGAAGAGAACAAAATGGCAGTTGGGAAAAGAAAACAAACATTCATACACTTACACAGCTCAGCAGGGGTCATTAGAATTTCATTGGAACACAGGCCACAAATAATAATAAAAGAAAAATTGTGAAAGGGTCAGTGTGTGTGGGATTTATTGGCATCAACTGAGATGCCACTTGATTACAAATGGAACGTGACAGAGAGGACTCTAACAGATTTCAACAGACTTGCACAATGAAAACACAGCAGTTTCTTTCTTTTTTTTTTCTTTTTTTTTACTTTCAGGTGAATAAATCCTTAACAATGCTGTAGGATTAATGATGATGTTGAAACCAACTTCTCAGCCATGCAAAACATTTGCCAAATCAGAGTACTAATTTCCCATCTGACACCTAGATGAACTGGAATGGGTCATATCACCAAAGTTAGTCACAATTGCTAAGAGACATTTCTTGAATCCTTTCACCCTGTTCTAGAAACCGTAAACACAAAATTCAGTCTTCAAACTGAATCCTCTGACTCTTCTGACATAACTGAGCAATTGCCTAAGAACAGTTCCACCTGTGCACAAAAACAAACAATGTTGTCAAACCATAGCCCAAGTCAATGAAAATTTATAAAACTGAGCAGTCGTTACACGCTACATACAAAAATGGAAAACGCATGGAGCTGTGTGTATCAATGTGTGTTGTTCAAAGTATGCTAAAATGCATTTTGGCAATACCATATAAATCCTGTACATTTAGCACTTGAATTCGATGAAAATTAAGTACAAAAATACACAAGCAGTACTAAGCCTACAAACATTAACACAAGCCTCTTTTACAGCACAAGAATATAGTATATTGGCAAAGTGATGCACTGAAACATCTGATAACTTATCATTTATGGAGTAATATATATATATATATATATATATAATATGGTATTTATTGGGGAGAGGTGGCCTAGAGGTGAACGAGACAGGCATCGGACCAGAGGGTTGCTGGTTCGTGTCCCAGTCGAGGTGGTCTCCACTAACAAAAGAGATGCCACCTCTATTGCCCTTGAGCAAGGCACTTACCCCATCTGCTCCCGGGACACTCTCAGCTGTCCACTGCTTGTGGCCTTGCATGCGTCACAGATGGGTTAAATGCAGAGGTCAAATTTCCCCCGACTTGTGTGTGTTTGCATGTGCATGTTTGTGTGGGACGATGCGCAATTCTAATTCTAATTCTAGTCATACTTTACTGTAAACATTTACGCGATAAAAAAAAGCAATTACCTGTTCTGGAGCTCCTCATAATGGTGGACACAGTGAATCTCCTGATGTTGGGTTGAAGTCTGTTTACTGCTTCCTTTATAGTAATCCCACAGGCAAGAATATGGTCCGTCACCGTAACTCTGATTTTATCAAAAATGTACTCCCCTCCTCGATCACCTCTCACACTCGCTCTTGCTCTGCATCTCAGATCGTTTCTGTCCATTGTACGTTCATCACCAATCAGTGCTCTCTGAACTGGCTCATATTGGTTCCCTCGCATCATTATCCACAGTGGTGGTCAATTTCGAGTCGGGCTTAAGCTTTGACACCGGTGCTTTAATTGTGTTTAACCTTTGCCACCTATGCTTACCATTGTGCATCACAAGTGCTTGCTGTGCAAATGGGGTTTTGCAAGTGGTGTCTAACTAGGTGAAAAGTGCTTATGGTTGAGCCAAAAGAGTGACTGATTCAATTCATAGTTTCAGGCCACCGAGCATTTGGTTCAGACAATAAGGTTAAGTGTTTTAGCATTTGAAAAATACTGTAATACCGATGGTTTAGAAAAGACTGATAGAAAGTGTTACGTTAAGTGTTACGTTAAGTGTTAAGCACAAGTGTTAAGCACACAGCAAATGTATTGGTGTAAATTGGTTAACCACCATAACAATTCAACAATGTAACGGTGTTTAAGTTTTAGTTTCTCCTGCAACCCAGTCTCACGAAAATGTGCGGGACTGTAACGAAAATTAATCTATTGATTGGTTGCCACCGTAATGCACAATGACACTGGGTTGCAACATTATGATCATCTGATTTGACACGCTGTCTCGTGAGCACCTGCAGAATTTGGCCCACACATGAGGAAATATGAAGGTTAAATGTTGTATCGGTTACATGGTACTAAAGGAGAGACTGGATGCTACATGTGATACACTAGAGAGCCATGGCAGAAATGCAAGGTAACAGAACAGCAGTAGGCATGAACACTTGCTCTCTTTCTCTCTCTCCGACTCTTTGCATGAGGCCCAACAGAAAATCTTGTGACTACTTATAATCAGAGGCGTCGTAACGGGGCAGGCAAACTATGCTATTGCCTAGGGCCTACAGCTAGAAAGGGCCCCCAAAGACAGCTGTCTGGTCCACAGCAATGACAACCTGAAACCCCCTTAAATGTCTTGCCATGAGGAAGAAACGTTATAGGGGGCCCCATGGTACTTGCGCGCTGTGAAAAGCTTATTTTAATTTTTTCTGCCTGGGGCCCCCAGAGTGTCTTGAAACGTCCCTGCTTACAATGAAATGAAACAATCAGAATTCTTCCACTGGAGGTATTGTTTTATATACAAGAGTGCAGGAATAACGTCATTAAAATCTAAAATACGAGCTCTGACTAAAATAATCCCTTTTTGTGCAATAACTTTATCTGGCCTTTGTCTAGAAAAAAAAAACTCACAGCAATACTTGAGGGGGGGACAAAAATGTAAAAGTAAAAGAAAAAATGTTTTTGATCTCAAAAGGAAAAAAAAGACTTCCCCGTTAAGGTCAAACTTCTCCATGTTTCTGTGTTTCTCCTGTCAGGCGTTGAGGCTGCAGAATAATTAAATGTGGCTTAGCAGGTTGGAGCAAAAAAAAACAGCTTTAGAAGGAAAATAAGACCAAATGAATAGTTTAAAATGTTAGCCTTTCAGCAAGCTGCAGTTTCTACTGGGTGAGAGCTGCCTGTCCACATTTGAGTCAAGTAGAAAAAACATGTAGTGTGTGGAAATGAGGTGCCAAAAAAAATCAGGTATACCCCTCTATATCCTTGGGCACACAGGACCTGCAGTAATTATATTCCTGGCTCTCTTTCAAAAACAGGAGAAAAAAAGAGGAAAAAAAAATCAATGGCTGTCTCGACAGAGAGATGACAATGAAGGGAGGGGCAAAAATCCATGTTATCGACATAATCCGAGGGAGTAAGTGTTCCCCTGCTTGTTTGTCGGAGAAGAGCTGAATGAAATCTTTATACCTCAATGAAACCTTAAAACTCAAACAGGACAGAGAAAAGGGAAGATTCCACTGCCATCGATTCATTTTATGGTGGATAAAATGGTCAGAGTGTTAATAAAAACCATGTGACTTCATCTCTTTCGTGGTCACGTGTTTTGGTTGGTTAAACTGTGCGCCCACAGCCTGATATAGTGTGATCTTATCCTGGGCCCCAGTGCTCCGTTATTGGACCATTAAAACAATCTTAAACACCAAATGTGATGAAAATGAAAATGCGTTGTTTCCTCTGGTTTGCTTAACATTTGCTTAAAGCTATAATGGCCACCTGTTTAACATCTTTGGGATCCAATGTGTCGAATGCCGAGGGGAGGCATGCCAGATTATGCTTGATTTACCATTTTACACTAATTGTATTATTTGTGGTCATTAATATAATAAATAAATAAAACACAAACTAAATCATATTTAGTAAACCTTCAGTTGAGAAGGCCAGTTGTTGCGTCATGCATTTTGCAAATTTACTGTTTTATGAGCCCGTGATAAATGCTATTATAATTCAATTCTGGTGTTTGACTCAATGTCAAAATATAAAAGATCAATACTGAACAGGGGATAAAGGGGGAGACATTTTCCCTTCCGTACTGGTTCATTACCCCTCCCAGTGAAAGAAAGGGCAGAAGTCCTGATCGTGTGCAGTGCAGGACACAAAGGGACTCATTGCCTCTGCAATGTAGCCCTGATATCATCCTGAATAATAAGCAAAACGAAAAAGAACAGCTAAATCAGCAAAACTGCATTCAAGCAGTTGATACCAACCTCCGACTGACACGTAATTGGAGCGAGTTGAACGGGCGGTCTAACTTCATTGAGGATTAATGAGATCCCCCTCATAGGAGGCAGAGATGGCCGAAACGGCCCATCATGCTGATTGTTTGTGAGGGCAGGTTCCTGTGGTCACAGTTCACGGTCACACCGGCTAGTGGTGTTTTTTTTTTACGTCATGGTTTGAAAATTAAGGATAGTGTGTTCCTCTGTCGCAAACAGCGACATCCTCTTTCACCGAGGACATTTCGGAAAAGACGTGAGCACATAATTGCTCATAGTACGGCGCCTTTTACCTGAACCTTTTTTTTTAAAGTCAATTATAAGTATATATTTTAAATCAAAACACCATATCTTGTATTTAGGGTTTACTTACTTATTTCATTATGTATTTAAATTGCAACCTTCAAAGTGTGTGTGGAGCCCTTGCAAATCTAAGAAGCTTTTCCGCAGCTGAAATGGCCAAAGCTGCAGGGAACCTTGCGCGGGGACTTGCCTGTTGTGCCGTGTGTTCCACGCTGTTTCCTCGCCCAATTCTAAAGTCTATAAATCTTCCGAGCTCCGCGGGGACTTTCTCCAGGTAACTCAATGGGATCATATTGACTTTTTGGCGGGCCACAAAAGGCTCCCATTTGTCTTGATTAGGTCCGAACATCTGCACCACCTTGTCCATCAAAGTGTCTCCGAACGTTAGTGTCTGCTTGCATGCACGGAGAATATGGAGATCTCTGAAGGGGGAGAGCGGATGTGTTGTATGCTCATCCATATGACTGGGGGATCTTCTCCTTACTCCTGATGGACATGCTGATCAATATCATTGATCGGTCCCTCCTGCTCTGAGGTGAATTAGCATTTCAAAATGAACTTCATCTACAGCTGTGATAGTGCATCTGCCGCAGGGTCTCTCCGTCAAAGGTGAGATACATCCATAAACCGCGGACGGCCTGG
Source organism: Colistium nudipinnis (assembly GCA_016785305.1). Taxonomy (NCBI): domain Eukaryota; kingdom Metazoa; phylum Chordata; class Actinopteri; order Pleuronectiformes; family Rhombosoleidae; genus Colistium; species Colistium nudipinnis. The sequence continues at coordinate 2,021,021 of JAFBJU010001186.1, forward strand.
TCGCCTTGGAAACCCCCGTGTTATGGAGTACTGATTGTGAAATCCCAATCACATAATGGATGTCTAGTGGTGGAACCTTTATACCTTTGACCTCGTCTAGATTGCTCTTATTTCCCATGGTTCAGGAAGCCAGGCCCTCTTGATATAGGAAATTAGATGTCAGAGTCTCTCTTGTGAAGTAGAGTCATAACGCGCCGTATATTGCTTCACACGGTGCGTAACCTCGACCGATAGCTCCCCACTCTGTTTTAGGCCTGACGGCCGTGGGAGGTGTGTTGCGTCGAAGAGGATCGCAGGAAATTGAAGGAATTGAAGTCTGTTATGCATGCAAGAGGTGGTCAGTCACTTTAAAGTTTTTCTTTCTTTCTCTCACTATCTTTGTGTAAAATGCTTGTGTAAAATTAAAAAAAAACTCATATCTAATACCTGAGTCTTTGGGAAATGTAGACCCTGTGATGGTGTACCAAAGGGGCTTTCATATTCTTACATGATATACATTATACATGAAATCTGACATGATCTAAGATGGTCAATGTAATATGCATATTGGGAGCACGTGTTCCCCAGACCGCTGCTATTCCCTTTAATATGTGACACACATCAAACTGGAAAAAAGTCTGAAAAGTTGACTCGATGTGGTTGATGTTTCTCCACGCTGTCTTCTTCAGTCTTTTATTGATAGCTGTTTTGAATCTTCCCAACTATGTCACTCATTTTCATTTTTTCTCCACTGTGTTACCAAGGCTGCCAGTCCTCTCTTTCCGAATGCAAAATGGGACAACAACATGACTCTTCACACGAACTCATCATTAGATAACATTTCAGGAAAAAGTGTGAAAGTACCCCCCCCCCCTTCCAGTGTCGTCTTCAAGCCATCGCGGTCCACTCACCAAGCCTTTCAGCGAAATGCAGACTCTGTCATCAAAGGCCGGGTCTGGGTCATTCTGGCTGATATCTCACGTAAATGATCGTGTTCATGCACACTGGCAGTGTCGCGGAAGTGAGATGTCACCATCCGGCCACGTACACCGCTTTTCTTTCTTGTCTTTTCCTTCGAGGGGCATGTTTAAAAATGCCGGCGAAGTCAGGAGGGAGACTAGGTAAATAAAAGAGACAAGTTGCGTCTGTTAACTCAAAGAAGAGAGGTGGGGGGATCCTTTCTTTTCACCATTGTCTTCAGCCTATCTGGGGTGTGGTTGCAGTGGCAGCGGGCCATGAAGGATATTAAACATGTCAACTATTTAGCTGCTTCAGGGGCATACTGCATTGTTTCCAGGGCCAGATGGGTTTTAAAATCCCTCCAGTGAGTTCTGGGTCTAGTCAGAAATTCTTATAAGAGGCATCCCAATCAGGTGGCTAAACCGCGTCCGTGCCAAGAGCAGTCTCCTTTACTCTGAGTTTCCTTTTCTGGACTCCTAACCCTGTCTAATATGGGAGACCCAACATTCCCCAGGAAAAAGCCTGCATCCATACTATTTTTTATTTGTGCCACGCTAATGTGGTATGCTTCACTTTTTGGAGCTATGGCGTAGGCCATTTTAGTATTTAGTTTATGATCTGGTTTATTGCACACAGTGAGTGATTTTCCTTCAGGCTGTCAACTCCTAAAACTCTGCGATGTGGCATTCAATAAAGCCAATGGTCCTGCGTGTTTACAAGAAGCTATTGTGTAGAAAATACAACAAAAAGTGCCGTTGAAACATGTTTCCTTGCATCCAATCCTTTTCGGGGCAACATAAAGACAAACTTGGAGCTTTTTGTCCACAGGCCAGTTTCCGTCTATCTGCACCTTCCAACACCCCCACCTTGACAAACAAAAACAAAGACGCAGGGAGCCCAGAGATCCCGGAGACTGTGAACCATCAGATCAACCAGAGTGTGGAACACTTTGTTCTTTGCCCAATTATCAGGCTGCGAAAACAAATCTGTCAGAAATGAGATGTGGCTGAGCTATTGATCTGTTTATACAGTCCACATCGTCTCCTTTCTCCCAGCATCTAATAGCCCTCTCCGGCCTTTCCTCATCTTTGACATGCCACGGCAGGGAGGAGCAGTGCACACCGTTGACGTCGTGAAGGACTGTCGGGGGCCAGCATCATCGCTGGGCCATCGGCGGTACCTTCCATCTGTCAGTTGAGAGTGCGCATGATGGGCTCTGTATTTATTTGCTGAAAAACTTGGCAGTTCAGAAGATGTACGTGGCCCATATTTTAACACGTGTGAATGTAGTCGTCATGTCCAGCCCTATAGCTGAGTCTCAACGGAAGCGACGACTGCACATTCTTTTACCTGGCCCTCAATTCTTTGCAACGCTGGTAAAACCTCTCCACTTCAAACACCTCAGCATGATATGTTTTCATGAAATATCATAGCATGACAAAGATGGTACTGCCACATCATATGTGAAACTCAATCATGACAATTTAGATTGATGAAATCAAACGCACACTCCACAAACAGCAACGTGTGTGTTCACGTCGCACTGCAACTTCCAACCTCCTGCAACTGCTTTAGTTTTACCTTGCCCAGGCGAGGTCTACCCAACCTTACAAAACCAATTTATGATCTGATTATAGGCCTTCAGTTTGACCCCTCTTCCAAGTGAACAAAGTGTTGTAATATGCTGCAAGAGAATCCGAAAACAGAAAGGGAAAATCTATTCGCGACTAGTCATCGCAAGAGACACATTTTCTCGGCGTGCATAAGCATAATGTTAGCATCACCAGCAAAAAAGGGTTAGTGCTTTAGTGTGAGCTTTGACTTTTAAGGTTCTGACATCTGAAACTAATAATTCCTTCCAACTAGTGAAGCGATACATTGTTCCAAAAAGTGGAATGGTGAGGGTACAGGTGGTGTTGAGTGGTACATCTGCAAATTTCCTCAAGAAAAATAATGTATGCTGATGCGTGCATGTCCTCCCCCCTGGGATTACTCAACAAAATGCTGTGAATATGCAAAGCAGGTTAATTAGTCTTCCAAGGTCATCGGTCGAGAAAAAGGTCTCCCGGTGTTCATAATCAACAGTGTATTTACCTGTAATGTGACTCTTCTGCCAAAGAGTGAATATCTGCATACGATTTTATTGATATTGGCTCTGGAGTTAACGAGGCTCTGTGCAGGGCTTCATTTGGCCAAAAGAGTATTCCTGTTTAATCCACAGCCTTGAAAAACCGCAAGGGTTGGAGTTGTTAGAGCATCTTAGTTCTGGTGGCTTTAACGGGAGGGCGCGCACTGCGCCTCAAAGTCCACAGTTCATTGGAATCTCGCTTAAAACCCCAGCGAAACCAACAAGCTCAACATGCTGACTCGAGATGAGGCTTATTAGCCCTAATCCCCGGCAACCCTCTGTGTTTGTCTTACAAAGCAGGATTCGACTGATACCTTTACGTCGCTCTACCAGTCTACTCCACTTTTAACTTTTTTTTGTTAACATCATCCACATGTGAGAGGCTTTAATTGGTGCTGCCAATTATTTCCAGCATCGGTATCATCTGAAAATGGATTTCGGTCAAAAAGGCCCAGGTTGTTTAGCTGACAATTCAATAAATGATAGCTGGTAGATAGATAGATAGATAGATGGTCGACAAACATGTTGATAATGTGAGTCACCCAACTTTAGAAGATGCTGAAAATGTATATGAAACCTGATATATGTCTCTCGGGTCAGAAAATTCTGAAGTTTATCCAAAACGCTTACAGGAGCTGGCGAAAGGGACCATATTTCTGACATAGTACCTTCCCCTCTGCAATCCTAAAAGGTTGTTTTCTTCAGAGTCTTCAAAGTGAGGATAGGAGGCAGAGCCCCCAGCGACCACGGCCCTCTCCTGTAGAACCATATTCCACTTTAGGTCTGGAAGGCCAACACAATTGATATGCTCTTTGCTCTTTGAGCTTTAGGCAAATGCCTTCTCTATGCTTTAGGCTTAAAATGTTCCCTTTTTTTTTGGTCAGGCTTATCGTTAAGGCAGGCTCCGGTGCACCCTGAACATTAGGGTGCCATAGGCACAGAATCTGGGATCTGTGATTGCAAACCACCTTAAGCCCCTCGAGCCTGTTCAATACCCACTGCTCCGATAAAACAAATGATTTTTCTTATTAGTTTGGCCAGCTGAGGCAAATGACCGCCTGGTTTCTGCCTGTTAAAAGGAAGCTTTTCCCTCCACTTTGCCCAAGTGCTTGCTTGGTGAGGCAACGTTACGGTCTGGAGATATGTGCTCTAAGATGACAAAAAATCATCTGTTTATTATGGCAAGACAGAAAGAAAAATATAAAATCTTGACAAGCTTCCCGTCTTTACTCAAATGATTTCAACACCACTTGCTTGATATCCGTGTTTATAACACGTGCACCACCCTTGAGGTCTGAAATTGCATTTTGCTTGTTGCTGAAAAGCCTTTTTCCTGATACAAACCAAATACATTCAGTGTCAAATGTTGATCTAACACACATTGTTAAATGGAGGCATGCTGCTGCACCTCATCTTTTAATGGGGTTTACTCAGCAATGTAAAATATCCTCGGATGATTATGACCAACAACTCACTTAAATGACCCATTAAAGAGAATTAGGCACATCATAACCACGGAACCCCCTACGTGGAAAAGATCATTTTTCACATGTGGTTGCACAATAAAAATATTTTGACATATAAAGTTCGTGGTAGTTGACCAATCAATTAACCAAATCCTGGCATAAACGATACAGCCTGACCGTACTCAGTCGTTTGCCCGCACCTCAAGACAAATACCAGTACTGCCCTCTGCTGGACTATATGACTCATTGCAAGTAACGACAGGTCTCATTATATCGCTGTTGTGCCACAGGATGGTACAGTGGAGCATTTTGATCAGATGACTGCAGTAATCTAATGAGATGGGGCTGCAAGTCCGGCGTTCACTGAATTCAAGAAGCAGGGCGGAAGAGCCATTTTTCTAGTTCAGGAGTTCTCTGCATAGTGCTATTGTGTAAAAGAGTGAGATCATGTTCAGATCAATGGCCTCATACTGGCACTCCTTCCTGTGTTTCTAAAAGGGCACACAAAGCAACAAAGACACAAATGTAACATCACATCAGGGAAGTTTAATGGAAGCAGGAGTGTCATATTGCAGCACCATCCCTCTTGTAACCCCCGCCCTCACACACGAACACACGCGCACACACACATGCGCACACAGTTTTAGGAGCTGAAGGCGATTTAACAAAAAATACGAAATTGTACTGAAGTCTCTGCATGTTGTTTTTTTGCCTCTCTTCTGTGGGTAAATTATGCTACACAGATTGAATCGATCTCATGTTCAGCAAACAAAACTACATCTTTCAGATAATTGCTCCAGGGTACTTTGGGATCAATACCTGCACAACATAGCAGGCTGTATTGGAAAGTCTGTGTATGGGTGATTGCTTGCTACATCAATCCGACTATAACGGAAAGCCATTTCCCAGTGGCTGCCCTTCCCTGCTCTTTGTGTGGAGAGAGAAGCAACCGATTCAGGTGGATACTTGCCTCTCATTGTCCGGTCCTGAAGACATTTAGACATTTTGAACAAACTCTTCTTTCGGAATCATTTTGCGGCCCAGTGGAGACATCTGTGGCTTGGTGTGGCATCTATGGATATCCTCGGGGGACCAGAATGCAAGCTTCTCACCCTTGGTGCAACGTCAGGAGGGGCAGCCTACGATGGTAGATGATGGTAAGGGGATGATGCTCACAGGCTCCTCTTGAGGAGGTGGAGAGAGCAGAGGAGGGTGGGTATGTTCAGAGTGGATCTGTAGCACTGCACTTTACTGGTTTCTCTGGTTGGACGGGCGAGGAAGCCTCTATCTCAAATTTCTGGATGTTTTCTGATGGTTAATAGATTTAAACTTTTCGAGGACTCACAAACAAAGCTAAGGAAGTTTATCCAGACTTGAAAGGTAGGTGTTACTGACTACTGTCTACTGCAGTTTACATCAGGCTCGGTGATCTGATTTGGGAAAAAACATCCAGATTTCGTGAATGAACTCAGATTTAAAAATGATTTGTTAATTATCATTATAATTCAAGTGCACAGTGCTGATTGTAAGTTATCTCAATTTTAGTCTAATGCAATGATGATGTTACTCGTTGCATATCACGCTTTATATATTTTTTATTGAACAATGTTTTAGAACCTCCCCCGATTGTACTTTACTTATTATAATCGAGACGTCAGGGTAGTGTGACGCCCTCAGGCTGATTCTTATGCCACGTTACTTGTACAGAGTCATCCAGGGGGCCATGCCAGGCAGCCCAGAGAACATCCCCCTGGGAGAGCGCACCCTCTCCCTGGGAGATTGCACCCTGTCCCAGTCCAAGGACCAGCTGACCCCCCCAAGCCACACCGAGAGCACCGTGTTCAGCCTCTCGCGCAGTGAATCCCTCTGGACCACCGAGGCGTCCCGCAGCAAATGTGAGGTCTTCTGGTTCCCCATCCACCTCATGTCCACCGGGGGCAGCTTCCTGGCGTGCGGCATCATCATCAGTGGCCTGTACTTTGCCGGCCACTGCAGGAAAGTCACCAACATCCTGGGACCGGCCCTGCTGTCCATTGGGCTAATGGTTTTTGTGGTGGGTGTGGTTCTGATCCCCATCACCAAGGAGAACAGGAAGCGCTCAAATATGAAGAGGCCCCTCAGCTACTACAGGCCCCCCATGTTCAATCTGTGATGACGCCGGCTCTGGTATTCTGAGAGCTTTATGCTTGGAAGTGATTCTGAATGACAAACTTTTAACTTTAGGACCACGCTGAATTGAAAGCTGTGGGAAATTATGATAAAAACTCCGTGTTGGTGACATTTAGATTTGACTCACCTTTACCAGGATTGACAAAAGGAAGCCCTTATCTCAGACTCACGCTTGCATGCATTCATAACCGTGGCTGTCGGAAAGTAGGTAAGACCGCAAAGACAACAACATACTGTATAAAATGCAATTATTCACACACTCATACACAATTTAGCAATGAGGATACGGGATGGCAAACTGTCCTCATTAATATTTATGAGGAAAAAGTGGACAAGGGGGATTTCCTAATGCTGTGTGGTGCAGTATATGACAATTCATGAAATATTAAATGTTTTGAGAGATTATAATTGTCAGTTCCTGGTTTACTGTGTGTAGTTGTGTCCAGTGACGTCACTGCCGAGACTTGCCGGCAAGGCAGCTTTGACTTTGAAAGCATTCTGCTTCAAATATACAGCATGTAAAAGAGAAAGAATTTGACTAGTTTGCCGTGTAAGTACATTTTCATGAGATTTAAATATTAAGAAGCAGGACATTTTAAGTAACCCTTTCGGACCCAGCTTCTATGATAATGGACATTAAATATTTATTGTGTCAGCCGTTAAAAGGGCACAGCTTTATAATGAGACGTTGACCTGCCAGACAAGATTGTGATTAAAGCAGCTATAATCAATATTTAAATATTAAGACTGCTTCCCATGCTTGCAAGAGAAAAAGGGCAGTTCATAGTCATTAGCCTACAGAGAACCATCACCTGACTCTGGAGATCCTCTCAGCTCTATGGAGTGATTTAGACTCTTCCAGCTTGTCAGCTGTCGGTTAATATTTGAGCTAGTGAAAAAAAAATAATCTCATAGCATAAAGCATAGAGCAGCCAGCTTGGGTTGCAGACTAGCTGGTAAATGCAGAGGAACATCGAGCTGCTAAGAAACCTGATCATTTTTGTCAGTAATAGAGAAAATTCTCACAGACAAAAGTTACAAAATCATGCCTCTGTTGTTGAACATATGCTACATGTGAGACAGCTTGTTAAATGTAAATGTGACAATAGGTCAATGTTACATTGACAGCTTCTTTTTGTGGGCCAAATACATCACTTACACGCACTAACAATGGATTAAATGAAAAGGTTGGGTAAATATATGTGAGTTATAACAGCATGACAGTGAATCATATTTAACATTTAAGTCTATTAAATGTCTATATATATGTGTGTGTGTGGTTAAAGATAAAGTTTGGTAATTGCTCAATCTCCATTTCAGTGGATATTTAGAACATTTTATTACAAACAATTTGACACAGAAACGTTGATTTGGCCTTTTTACAGGAAGAGGGCGGGCTCAAATGTTTGGGTAGAATACAGAACTTAGATAGGTTCATACTTTCATACTCAACAACTCCGTGGCTATATAAACAGAGGAGACGCAGGGTAGTGCGTGCGTGCGCAGCCCGTGCAGCTGAAACTGATGCTGTTTGACTGGCAAATGACAATGCCTGCGTGAATTTGCGTTATGGGTACCTGGGCACTCCGATGCAATGCGATCTGAATGAGAAGGCAAAGGGGGAGGCAATGTCGATGTGTGTGCTTCTGTGTGTGTGCTTAGGTGGGTTGTGTACCGTGTACAGCCCGGGAAGATCCTCCTTTATTTATCTTCGCTTTAAGGTGGGGCCCTCCCTAACTAAGTACAGGTGCGCTGCCTCGGCTCAGGTACTCACAGGAGCACGAAGCATCCTCCCGTTATGTACGCGTGAAGGAAGAGGCTGTTTCCCACGATGGAGCTGGTCAAGTGCATAGGAACCTGCGTGCCCGTGTTCCTGGTCGCCGTGGTCTTCGACATCATCGGCTTCGTCCTGCTCTTCATCGGTATCTTCGCCAACCTGCGCTTGGGCGACCGCTTCTACGGCGACTTCTTGATCTACACCGGCTCCCTGATCGTGTTCTTCAGCCTGGGCTTCTGGCTCATGTGGTACGTGGGCAACGTCCGCGTGGCCGTGGACTGCGAGGGCTGGAGGGGCGACAGCGGCGTGGTGGAGCGGCTGGCCAAGAAGCTGTCCAGGAGGATGAGCCAGAAACCGAGGGGCGAGGAGCGCGTGAAGTGCGTCGACGAGGAAGCGGAGGGCAGCCAGGCCGGATCGAGCCCTCCGCCCAAGGCCAGCAGGGTGACGTGGGGCAAAAACAGCGCCTACCACAACCAGGGCTACGACGACTCCCTGGACTCCAGCACTGAGCAGAAGGCAGTCGAGACGGACGCGGAGGAGGATAATCACGGGATCTGAGCCACCACCACCGTCCATGAGTGCCTCGTTGATGACACACTCATGTTGCTGCAGGTCTGGGCATGATATATGCTTAGACTGCAAGGGCCATGTGAGGGTTGCTACCGCACGAGCAATTGCTTACAAAACAATCCTACCTGTGAGAGATTTCGTCATTTATTTATTACTTTTAATGATGTAGATGCAAGAGAGCTGTAATGTGCACCTTTGTGAGTCCACCCTACTCCTCCATGGATCCTTTTTTTTTCTCGCCTGACGCTGAAAAGAAGTACTCAAAATCATTCTTATTGTTATTTATATTAACCAACGCTTTACCTTCACAGGTCCATTATTTCTTTCAAACAAAAAATACTTGAAACAGATTACTCCAAGAGAGGATAGCGTTGCAGTGTGTTGCACAGTCGGGAATTCAAATTCATACTGTTTTTAAAGTTTTGTTTTTTTCCACTGCCAGACAATGTTGGATTAGCATCACCAAAGCTTCAATGTTTATCAAGCAGCCATTAGCTTGTTGTTATTGTCTTATGTGTGTATTTTATTTATTCACCACTTGACCACATTATAACATATATATATATATATATATATATATATAATCTAGTTCAGGGCCTTTATTTCTTCAGTTTGTGCATTCTTCTATTTATGTTATTCAATGTAATCTTAATCAATTGTATAACTTTATCAATTTAAGTTAACTTGATTTCTAACTTATGTATATAGAATTGGTCTCATTAGTTATAAATATATATATTTATATTTAAAAATATAAATATGCAATGATTTATATTGAGTCTTACATTTTCTGGTCTACATTTTTTTCTTATTTGTAGCATTAACTCTGAACCAACTCTTCTTTCTTAGAGAGGCTATTGTGACAGGTCAGGGACAAATATCCCTGTCTCAGCGGTCCTAAATTATTTCATTTATATTGTTTATTTCTTTTCAAAAACTCTTCATCACAGTTGTCATGCATTTGACGTCTTTTATACAAGTGCTAGCTACTACCAGTGAAGTTGAGTCGTGTAAACATTCACACTGGTCAGACTGGTTTTTCTCAGTGGTGGTGGATAAACAAACCCTGAAATCCTTAACAGAGGATCATGTGTGAGCTGGGAACTTATTTGCTATGTCTATAGGCCTATGTATGTCTACTATTCACATATTGAGAACAGCAGCTGCCGAGTTTGATCGTTTGATTTGACACTCACAATCATGACACACCTTATGCAAATTGTCAGTGTTGCCAAGTCTGGTTTCAAACAGAGTGGACTGGCCTCTAACAAACAGAGAGAAATGACCAACATCATAACTCACTTTTATTTAGCTCAGGACTGCGTTACAGCAGTTCATCTCTGCTGTGTACACCTGCTGTATGGTGGCAGGCAAGACAGCGAGTCAATGTTGCAGAGCAGAGACAGTGTGTGGCAGCAGGACTGGTCAAACAAGGTGCTCACACAGAAGTTTCCATTACGTGTATTTCCTCTTTGCATGAGTCCCTTGACATTAAGCAGCGTCATTGTTGTGAGCTTTGGATTATTTACTACATAGGAAGACTTCAAGTCAATGTGTCCACCGTAAAGCTGCTACCAAGCAAACGCTATATTTGGGTTAGCTCCTGAACTCAGAGAGAGGGAAGTCAAGAGAAGGCTTTGAATCATCCGATAAAAGACAGAACACACTGATATGGCACCGGCATCATTTTATTTTCATTAGTTGAACAAAAACATCCAAGGGGGGATGGGGGGAGGCAAATTAATTACATCAGGCTTATCACTGTGTAAACACAAGCTCAGTGGTGGCTGATTGGATAATATGCGTGCATATATCTGTCATGCAGGGTACACACAGTGGCCCAATGTGTCCTAGTGATGACATGAAAGGTGCAAAGCAAGTCAGCCCTGCAAAGGAATGAAGGTGAACTTTTTCCAGCAACCGGTAATGAGCCGCATAACTTGTTGTGGTTGGATACCAGTCCTGTTACAAAGGCTTGAGCTATGAAAGAAATGTAAAGGTGTGCTAATGTAGTGCAAAAGTGATCCTGAGGACAGGAAGAGACTCTCCCAGAGAGACTCTCTCTCACTCCGGTTAGAGCCTGAGACGACGTCCACTTGTCTTTGTCACCAGGCTTGGGTGATGGAAGAGAGGAAATACACGTCCATCTTCCTGTCGCTGGCTGTGATTTTGGACATTGCTGGCCTCCTCCTCTTCTTTGTGGGGATCTTTGCGCCTTTGAGTTTCTGGGACTTCTTTGTGCTGTCTGGACCTTTGCTGATATTTCTCAGCCTGATCTTCTGGATATTCTGGTACATGGGGAACCTCACTGTGTCTGAAGAGGAGCTCAACCTGCACAAAGCCGATATACTGTGATTGCAGTATGAAGGAAGCAGGACTGATTCGGGGCCCGGACCAGAGACCGGACTCCCCAGCTATAAGAATGGAGCTGGCAGGTCAGAATGAGGCATGGGTGTGTGAAGTTTTGCCTCAGTCCAGGATGTGCGATACATTCAAATCACAACACGTCTTGGACCTGACCTGTATAATCCCAGCATATTAAAAACATCTCTACTACTACTCCACTTCTTGACTTCAGGGAAAAAACAACTAGTCATGTTATGTATGGACAGAGGTGTTCAAGTGGAAAACGTACAGCACTTTCACCGGGAGAAGGAGGCATTCAAAAATTGCACCACAAAGACACCATTATGCCACCATTAATAATGTCTGTATTGTCATTTATGTACATTCTTAATTGATATTTATATTTGAAAATGTTCATATAAGACATATTACCTTGTGCAATCAGCAACTAAACCTGCTTTAACATGACTGGCTGTGGAGCTGCTCCTTATTAAAAACTTACCAAACAGGCAGTGTGGGTCTCTGCTCTGAGTTATTTTAGTTAGAGCCACCCCACGCAGAGCACAACAACAAGAATACAACAATTCTTTTGGACTAAAGTACTGAGGTCTGTAGAAGAAGACGGAAAAAAGCATTGCTTCGGGAAGCTGGGATTCTATGCAACCTGTGTGGCAAAGCGTTTATTTCAGCGGGCAAAAAAAAAACATTTCTGCTGGAGTTTGTTCACCGAAGCAACCAGCAAAGAGTGAAACCAATACTCCTCCTCCACACCCAATTCCTCTCAACCTTAATCAGCACTTAAAGCAGCATTATCTGCCTCAGACACAGAGAGTGTTATTAATGTGTCCATTTGGTTCCTGCCCCAGTGGAGCGAGAGGAAATGGAGGAGAGGCGTAATGGGGCTCTCTTTCCCTGTAAAGAGATGGAAACCCTGCTGTTCTGAGCCTCCTGCCCCATGGGACACCGCCCTCCCTGTTATACTCAAACCACAAGTTGTCTTGATGGCATTTGTCATTATAACCTTAATCACAGTGCGTAATAGCCCCTCCTGTGAGAGATGTAGATGATTTTACTTTAAGAACATGAGGCTGAAGTGGCCTATCCACCCTGCCTCTCTCAGAGGCGTGTACTCCTTGGCAGGTTAGTTTGGTCAGACATTGGCCGGTAAAATCTCTCCATGTGGTTTGGAAGAGCTTTGTCTAATACGCGGCTCCTATTAACTGTGCCAGTGCGGTCGCTGCTCTTCCTGGAATATACTGTAATGGAACTGACCGTCACCAATGGAAAAACAAGTGCTCCCCAATACAGAATACTCAGTGTGATAAACATGTAAGATTTATCCGTACATTTTTCTTTATGTCAATTTAAAGTGTTTACACTTCAGATATGGGTTCTTAATTTGAGTTTATGAAATCCTCTTGATATTAACTATTTACTTGAATTTGTAGTATCACAGTTTCTGAAACATTGATAACTGAAAACTAGTCCGTTATCTAGTCAATCTAGTGTGAATAAATGTATTATAATACAAAATCGGACGCCCGTTTGACAGCAAATGTATATAACATGTGCATCTAAATGCTGGCATACTTTACTACTATATGATGGGAAGCTGGCAGTTGGTGAAGTGATGCTGCCATCAACTTGTGATCTCTAGCTCAGCCTAGAAGCTTGAAATGGCCGGTGAGTTCCTGATGTCATGTTTGGAGGATTGTGAAGGTGCTTGTCTCCCTCCAGTGGTTGGTAGGGTTGACGTTAGAGGTTAATAAGATGTTATGTGACAGTGGATTACATTTATCCCTGTAAAAAGTAGAATATGGCTTTGACTCTACAAGCCCATTTATGTGTCCAAATGGAATATAAATGTACTTAACAGCATTTACCTTAAGCGAAAAAAAACAAACAAGAAAACAAGTCAGATGGTTCGGTCCAATAATGTAGGATCTTATATCATCAAACCTATAAAAAACAGGAAGTGCGAAAACAATACGACTGGAATGTAACTAAACAAAGGAACAAACAATTGTAAGTATGACCAAAGGACATAACATAACACAGTTTAAACTGGTAACACATTAAAATAAAACAGAAAATAATATATCTTTATGAATTATTTGTTTATTTACTCATATACAAATATTTTTATGTAAAGGTTAAAATGCAGCCACAACAAATGTGGGATAAAATATGGTGAACTACAGTTAAAACACAAGGACAACTATAACGGAGTTGTGTCTGGAGTTCAGTAGTGAATAAGTGTCAGATATAAAAAAAACAACATTTTGGTTTGCTAATTGAATTTTTTAATATTAAAATATATTAAATTACCAGTATATGACCTTTATACATTTGAATGATTTTGTATGTTCCACATAGTTGATGTTATATCTTATATTTTTAGCTAATTCATTGCAGTAAAAAAGTAAATAGACAAGAAAGATTTTATCCCATGTGGACATTTCAACCAGCATAAACTAAATTTTCATGTAATTCTAGTGTCTTATGAAACAAACATTATTTAATGTCTTCAGGGGTCAAAGTTTGTCATAAAATGTGTTCATATGAATGATAACTACTATTTCCATAAAAAGGAGCAGTCCTCTTTAGCACTGCAGGAAATGTTTGGGGCTGCAGCCAAACAGTATTAAAACGTAATAACAGCACCCATCACAATTTCCTAGGGCCCAAGATCCTCAAAGCAAACAATAATACCCAAATAAAAATGGAAAAAATATGGATGTAAAACAGCGAAAAGCAGCAAATACCCACACAATCTGGATCTAATATCTGCTTGAATAATTGATTGTGGATAAATACCTGACATTTTGTTCATATAGCTTACAAAGAAATGTTTGCATTATTTCCACAAAGAGGGGCAGACAAAGCATGCCATGGACCGAAAAGGCCCCTTTTTTTGTCACGATGATGTTGCACAAAACTCATGTGCTTTAATAGGCACTCGTGGTTTTGTCAAACCATATGGGTTTCGTGTCACGTTTAAATGTTAACAGTGACTCTGCATTCAGTTGACGCGCGATCATAACGCAACAAGTCAGAGACGTAATCATCTGGTGGTTGTTACGTACGCGCACATGCACTATCCTCAGACAGTGTTTACAAACAATTAGGTGGCCTGCAGATGGCGGGGTCTCTCACCCTGGTAATAACAACATGGCCTGCAGACAGAGCACACAGCACGGCACGAGACTACAAACATGCAGCCTTGCCAAGGCAGCGTGAAGTAGTCCTGCGTATGTTTTTTGTGCCTGTCAGGGCAACACGATGTGTTTGTGACGATAATAAGCATTGCAATCCAACAATATGCTGCAAAGGGAGCACCGCGCAAAGCCAGACATAGATTCTGTAGTGGAGGGGAAGACCACCCTGCCCTGTGGCTTTGCGCCGCTGCGACGCGTAACGACAATACAGCCCGCTTCTTCAAAACATGTCCTCAATTCTGGGCTCGGACAAACGACAAGTGGTTAATGGCTATGCGTGGTGGCAGATTGCCCATTATTTTAGGCCGTAGTGATAATTGTGACCGATGGCACGTGTACGATGCTTGATCCGCTCCACGTCCGCCGATCGCACCGCTTCTTACGTCCCGCCGAACAGCATATGCGCGTATTGCTACGCACCAACCGACCTTGAATGTGTCCTCGGATTAATTCGGATGTGTGATTGGTCGCAGTCTCGGGGATGTATCCGTTTCCTCCAATCTCAGTGGTGGAGAGTGCGGTCGATCACGGCAAGCCCGCCCACTGCCCTGTTCGGTTGGACCGCTGTGCCAGCCTTTCTCTCGGCGGTGGGTCGGAGCCGCTGTCCCTGGCCTCGCATGTTCCCCTCTAAATTCCCGTTTTGAATTCGATGCCCCTCTCGTAGATCTGTTCCACTCACATCCTCCCAGGCACCCCGGCGTCTCATTTACCCCCGCATTGGCGTTTAGAGACTTTCACGCGAACATGGCCGTGGTGAGCGGATCGTCTGGGCCGGTTGCCCGGCTCGAGGGCCGTGAATTCGAATACATGATGAAAAAGCGCTCGGTGACCATCGGGCGGAACTCGTCTCAGGGCTCCGTGGACGTGAGCATGGGCCACTCCAGCTTTATCTCGCGCAGGCACCTGGAGATATTCACCGCCAGCGACGACGGCACCGGCAGCGGTGACTTTTACCTGCGGTGCCTGGGTAAAAACGGGGTGTTTGTAGACGGAGTGTTCCTCAGACGGGGCGCCCCTCCTCTGCAGCTTCCACGAATGTAAGTTCCCCCCCTTCCTGACGAACATGTGGATGCGGCGCTAGCAACCTGGCAGCTAAAGTTAACGTTCAACAACATTGAGTTTGTGCTGGCTAGCTGGGACCAGAGGACCACGTGTTTTAGCATGTTAGCAATAACCCCGCATCCTGTTGCAAAGCCATTTTCTTTGTTGACATTCCTGTTAGCAACAGTGTTAATTAGCCGCCTTCCCCTATTCAACCCCCCATGGTTAACTCGGCATTTGCCGCATTCCACAGTTTCTCTATTGTGACGAGTTAGCCAATTTAGTTAAGCTAGCCCATAATATTGCGGGCCACCGTGCATTATCCCCTTATTTAATCCAAGGGACACCGAAGTCTGCTGGTATTTGTGTCGTGTTACTGTAAACTGTCACCATTGAGGCAATGTAAACACGGTGGCTAGCAGTTAGCTGTAGCATTTCTGTAGTTGTGAATGGAGTTGCTCTCGACCCTTAAACGTAAACAAACCCAGCCCGTCCCCGCCCTGCCGGCTCTCAACGGCACATCTAGCGGGACCTTTGGCCCTCGTTTGAAATCTTACCAGCCAGCGCATTCAATCAATTATTCCTTAACATTAAACTAGGCATGGATCCTGTCGATTCATCTATCCTTTACTGTGTGGGTTTGGGCTAGCTACTTTTTGGAAGTTACTTCAGTTTAATGTCGGGGATTGCTGATATTGTACTGTGGTGAAACGTGCTGTTTTCTAACCGAATGTTTCTTTTGGTATACTCTCTAAGGTACGCTATACTTAATATATTATAAATTATAATTAATTTGTGATTGTGATCAGGCGTATTCCTTAGTTTGTTTTTCTTGGGTTGCAAGTTGGTCATGTCCATGGGGCTGCTTTACATAAAATAACAAATAAAACTCAATTATCAAGTAATGTATTCCTCTGTATGTGCTACTGCTGAAATGATAAGTCATCAACTCTGAAAAAAACCATGTTGCACATTTTTCATTATTTTTAGGCAATTTTTCAGGCCATATAGTTAAAATATTGTGATTAAAAATCCAAGGAATGATGCATTGCACCCCAGAAATTGCAAAGCATTCGCTGTGTCGAACTTTCAAACATAAGGATGTGTTGCTTTTCTTCTCTTCATTGGTATCCCTTAGAGCAGAATGAAAACGGTATAGTTGTGTGTGAGGTTTATCTCCTTATTTTCATCTCTATGAACAAAAATAAGCCACAGTGCAAGTCAACAAATATGCAGAGAAATACTAAACTCCACATTCTTAGATATGTCTTACTTCAATGTAAAAATGGTTAGGTTGGATCCAAAAGAAATGTGTTCGCTGAATGTGTGCTGTGATGTGGACAGGCTTACCAGCCTCTGCCAACCCCTACCATACCCCACCCCCTGCTCTCGGCGATTGTGCAATCCTTAAAGGTGAAAACACTGTTTTTGTTCTGCTCAAGGAATGGGCTTGTTATGACTTGATGCAATCTCTCAAATTGTCTCTATGGGTAGAAATCAAAATTTTGTTTAACACTGGTTTAATGTTTAAAACAATGTCAGCACTGCTCTTTAGCCATATCATAACACACTACATGCTCATGCATTTTACTATGTATGCGCCACGTGCAACCAGGAAGGAGCACCAGTGGTTTCCGCTTCTTGCATCGATCAGTGCCATTGAAGAGCTTTTAATCAGTAGTGGTCTTTACACGTGCTGCCATGAGCACAACAGTAAGACAGTACTTGGGCACATGGGCTCACATGCTGTACTGTAACCCTCGAGCTAGAGATGACACTTAAAATGACCCTCCATGTCGTGACAAGGATGGGTGCAGCTAAAGCAGCAGATTGACAGCATGAGAGGGCTCTCAGGGCTGTGGCCCAGGGGACAGGTTGGTTGTGTTCCAGGGATTCCTCTTTGGTGATGTAAACAGACAGAAGAGAGAGAGGGGGCATCTTGCTCTGCCCTGCCCTCCCCTCCCTGTTCTCTCCCACACCCATACATTCTCTCCAAGTCGGTGCTCTTCCTGTTTCGCTGTCCTCTTTTGTTTACACTCTTTTTGTTTTTTAGCGGTGTGGGAGGGGGAGAAAATTGAAGGGAAAGTGGTCAGCTAAACAAGAGTGGTTTGTTGCCGTTCTAGCAGCTTAGCAGCGTAGCAACTATGTGTTTGTGTTGTGGAGTTGAGGCCTAATTATCCATGCAAGGGAAAAAAACGGGGTTAATGAAGAGGTTCCCGTGCATGAATGCATGCATGGATGGGGGGCGTTTAACATTGTGAACAAACCTTCCCTAAGCAATGAGCGACAATTTTAAAAGCAGTATTTAGTTTTGAACCGCTCAGTAGATGCAAAAGCAGCGTAATAACAGAGATTGTCATAGAAGAAGTAGAAGTGTAATACTTATATTGATGACATAGTTTATTTAATTTAATGTGAATTGGGATGCTCAACTATCTTTCAGGGTATATGACACAAAAACGGCTTTTGGCATATTTTACTGCTGCAAGTAACTTGAATTTATCTGTTGATCATTTTCTAGATTTTTTTTTAAATCATTTTTGCGCAACATATCTTTAATAGAGAAAATCTCTTGTATAATTGCCTTCACCAAGATCCACAAAATGGCCAATGACGCCAACCTAATCAGAATCATCCCTGGCTAATGCATGTTTAGTGTTCACATGTTCCTGAGGCACCATGGCATAAAAAAGTTTGATACCTGACCTGGAACTGAATGTCAAATCTGTTCAAGCTCACCGTCAAGTTGGTGTATTTAAATGTCATATTCCCCGTGTTGTCAGTTACATACAGTCATTAGTTATTGAGAAACACTCTATTGATGTTATGTTTGGCGCGTGTTTAACTTAGTAATATCCTCAGAGAAGTCTGTGTCCTTCCTGAAAAGGTGCTTGGAGGGTACATGCATTATGAAAGTGTCTCCTCATCACCAGTCTGGCTCCAGGAAGTTTCTCAGTCTCCTCCTGTAAGCAGCAAAGCTAATCAGAGATGCAAGTGTTGGGGATACAGTTCTCTCAGCAGATGCCAGCTCTCTGAGATCCTGGCAAAGAAAATTGCTGTGACTGGCGCCCTTTAGCTAAATGAAAATCAACGTGTGCCTCCCCGGTGTCAGGCAGCCGGATCCCAACACTGACTGTTGATATCTGTGGGTGTCAACGATTTTCTTTAAGATTTTTCTTATATTCATGTATATCGCAAGGGTTGAGTTTTACGTCCCATCCAAAATAATCAAATTAGAAGAATCCAGCCTGGCAACTTCCTTGCATTCCTGTGTCATGTTGGCTTTTACTGTTTGAGTTCTTCTCGAACTTTTTCAAATTGAAAAGTGAGAGTTTAAAACAGTTAATTATTTTATTCACTAATGATCGTCAGTCGTGCAGACTTATTGTTCTTAATTCAATGGGCATTCTTTGTAACCTCCTTAGTTCAAGATACAGATGTCCCCATCATCTGTTAACAATGGGAGTTTTATTTGATGTTGTAATTTCCAAAAAATATTTGAATAAGATGAAATGCTCAATTCAAACTGAGTTCAGAGCCGGCTGCAGTTGCCTTTGATTTCGTCACCTCAACTTTAGTTGTGATTTTTGGATAAATCCATCATAATTATATGTTGATTGGATTGCTATTTTTAGCCTGGCATTCAAAGCAGCAATAAGCAAGCTGCCTTTAAAGGGAAATGTAATGTGGAAGTTTTGAATATTTACTAATTTGACTTGCTAATTCAAATTAGTC
Organism: Colistium nudipinnis; assembly: GCA_016785305.1. Lineage (NCBI taxonomy): Eukaryota > Metazoa > Chordata > Actinopteri > Pleuronectiformes > Rhombosoleidae > Colistium > Colistium nudipinnis. The sequence goes on from JAFBJU010001186.1 coordinate 2,040,410, forward strand.
ATTTTAAGTGCTTTTTCCATGAAGGTAACCAGCACTGATGATTACAGAAAAGAATCACAAAGGTTTTACTCCTGACATCATGCTTATTTTTAACTCTCTGTCTAATTTTGTCCTCTCCTCCTCTGAGACAACCACTCCCTTTTGAAAACAAGCACTTATCAGTTGCACTTCCAGTCTAAACTCCAGTACTCGACTGTGTATCCAAGCTTCATCAAGAATGTACAAGTTTCCAAATTGAATTTGACACATTGTCTCAGGCAGATATTTTACAGTCTTACCTCAGCAGAGCTTTACGTGTATGCTCACAGATTCCATTTGCTTTTGAAGTGAGCAGATATTTTTTATCAATACTATTTTTTGATGTAAAAGTCTCGGCAAACTGCAGCTCACAGTGTTTTCTCTTTTTTTGTCGCCTTGTGCAGGTGCACTTTCAGGTTCCCCAGCACAAACATCAAGATCACATTCACGGCACTGTCCAGTGGGAAGAAAATTAAGCGGGAAGCTCCGGAGTCTCCAGTGAAACCGGTGCAGCCCCAGATCTCCCCCCTGACCATCAACATTCCAGACAACATCGCTCACCTAATGAGCCCACTGCCATCGCCTACTGGCACCATTAGGTACACGCTACTGGAAGTGATGCATTCACTGGCCTACAGCAGGCAGGAGTGCAGCCGTAATTCACCTGTCACTGTGTTCATGTCATCCATATTATATCTTAAAAATAATCGCACAAATGAGGGCTGATTGTTTTTGCAAAAATGTGAGATTGATTTACAGCAGATATTATAAATCTACTTAGAAGATTTATGCATTTGATCAGGTTTGAGGTAACTTTATAGAACATATACATTAAACCTAAGGACTTGCTTCCTAATTACTTTTCAGTTCAGCCAGTTCTAAGTTTAGCTCTTCCTTCTGCCGGGGCCATAAGCTCACAGTTTCCAATCCCAATCCCAGTTCAGGGCATGGTGGTAGGAGAAGTTGCCTGCACAATGCTACTAGGTGACCTTGAGGTGTCAGGTGGACCCTGACATGACCCCTATACGTTGATCAGCTTAGGCTGCAGGGCTCAGAGAGGGAGGCGGCCCCATCTCAGACTCTTAGATCCTCTCAGCCCCTGATCTCAGACAGATGGCTACAAACCACCCAGGATTCTATTTTCATACAAGTCTCTCTTGTTGGTTAAACATATAAAACGTTTCGATTCATAGTTGACCTGATGAAAAGGGGCAGCAGGAGCTGGAAATGAAAGAATCTTGGGCCGCTGCCTGCATTTGGTTTGACAACATGACCAGAAACGGGTGGTTATATATCGGGAATGTGCCTCAAGCCTTTGCATTCTCTGCTTGTTCAGCCTAATAACAATATAACCAAAGTTGCTCCTGAAGTCAATTTAGAATTACTACTACTAATTTACGCACTGACGGCATTAGAGCTCAGCAAGTGAACATAGCCATGCCCCTTTTGGAAAATGCCAGTCTCATTATAGTTTAGATTTAAACACTAATCTGTTGGTTGGTAATTATTACTATTTGAGTGTCCTAGCAGCTCACTGTTCTGTTGTTTCCCTGTAGTGCTGCTAACTCGTGCCCCTCCAGCCCGCGGGGAGCAGGCTCATCAGGCTACAGAATGGGAGGTCGCATGGTCAGCTCTGCAGAGCTGCAGCTTATGAACGACAACTCCCAGCCCGAAAACGACAAAGAGGCCTCCGGAGGGGACAGTCCCAAGGTGAGACAAACTCCAAAGTCCAGTCACTAGTTTCCCTGTTGTCAGTTCTGCCCACCATTGTTATTGCTCTCCAGTACGCTCACACAGAACAATATATATATAAGATAGGATGTATAAAAGAATATCATGCTCACTGTGGCGATCAACAGCTCTTTAAATATTGTAAATAATGGATTATGACAACCTTTCAGTTGCAACAACGGCAAACCTTTTTGGATTGCTCACACTAAGTAAATTCAGGAAATTTATAGGTTCTGTTGATCCTCTGAGTTTCCCCTCTTAGTCACCAAAGTTGACCCCTGACTTATTAATGGTTCAAAGTCCAGCAGTAATACAGTAATGCTGCAGAATATCTTCTTTAAATGGATGGTGGCTGCAATGAAACTACTTGGTCACTCAGAAGTTGGCATTAGGCCACACCCAAAACAGACCTGAACGTTTGAATATAACAAGCAATATAAGGCATACATTAGTGAGGAGAACATTACCATACACTGTCAACAGATACTGTCGATGACATTTGTCAGATATGTTTTGCAAAAACGTATGTAAAAGTATACTCTCATTACATTTATCAAAAAGTGCCAAAACACATTTGCAGTAATTATGAAAGTGTGTCTGTGTTACACTGTTCACTGGCAAGTCCCACCCACTGTTTATTTTAATCGCAATATTTAAATAAAACTTATGCAATTCTTTTTTTTGTTATTCATTGGATCGTTGAAAGTAAAGGCAATCAGTTCATAGTTGTGTTTTGGAGCTTGCAGCTGCAATGTGATTCATGTAATGAACAATTCTTTTCTCCGCAGGACGACTCCAAACCTCCCTACTCCTATGCACAGCTGATAGTCCAGGCTATAACACTGGCTCAGGATAAGCAGCTCACACTTAACGGAATCTACAATCACATCACAAAAAACTACCCCTACTATAGGACTGCGGACAAAGGCTGGCAGGTGAGTTGAAGCCCAACATGCATCTGTAAGGACAGCACTTGCTGAAATAAATGTCTGTAATGCCTACACGTGTGCGCCACTGTTGTGTTGCAGAACTCGATCCGTCACAATCTGTCGTTGAACCGCTATTTCATCAAAGTGGCGCGGTCGCAGGAGGAACCGGGCAAAGGCTCTTTCTGGAGGATAGATCCGTCCTCAGAGGGCAAGCTCATTGAGCAGGCCTTCAGGAAACGAAGGCCCCGGGGCGTCCCCTGCTTCAGGACCCCGCACGGACCCCTCTCCTCCAGGTTTGCTCCCTCCTGCAGTTGACCCCAGTTTAAAAGCTGGCACGCGCGTTATCATGAGTCAAGAACACAACATGCTAACATTTTACAGCAGGGATCACAGCCCTATGCCTTCAATGCCTTTATGTTGCGTCGTATCCTTTTGTTATTGTTTTAAATGGTATCTGGTACAGAGAATGCCACTGCCTAGCATCTGTATTGTTTTATCACCACTGGCTGCTGAGATTTTAATGATCTTTTACATTATTATTATTTCAGTCATGAGCATGTGAGTGTGTGATATGTCAGCCATCCAAACCACCTTTTTTGTTCTGGCGTGAATTTGTCTTCCGTCTCCCCCTGACTCAGGAGTGCACCGGCGTCTCCCAGCCACTCGGGTGTGCTCTCCGCTCACTCCAGCGGCGTCCAAACCCCTGACAGCCTATCACGAGAGGGCTCCCCAGTTCCACTGGAGCTGGAGACCACCTCGGCTCCCGCCCCGCTGACCGCCACAATAGTCCAGCCCAAACTGGCAGTCATCCAGGAAGCACGCTTTGCACAAAACACATCAGGTAGAAGAACTGCTCTCTGAGTTTTAACATGGCTGCCTGATTGCCATTGTCTGTCTTTACACGGTAGTTTAAACCGCTTTTTTTTACTTGTCAGTCATCTTGACTCTGTGCCCCAACCATCATCTAATCTTGATGCCAAGTCATTATTTATTGTGTACAAGGCTTCCTCTCAAAGTGGATCTAAAAAAAAAATACAGACAGACTGTATAAAACGAAAAGTAAAATCCGTGTGAAAGTCTGTACATTTTCAGTAACTATAAAAACAATTACAAAATCTTTTGCACCTTGTTGGACGTACAGTCATTGCAGTTGAATTTGAAGCTTTTGACAATTGGAAACGACACAAAAGTTTCTACTACTGCTGTAATGCCCGCTTTGTCTCGCACTGTGCTTCACACATGATGTGTTGCATATTTATTACGAATTTCCTATTTAATACTGATGAACAGCTTAAATTTTTGGCCCAAATCATATTCCTTAATCCTTTAATATCTTGTGTCTGCTGAGCTGGATCTAAAACTATGTTATCTCAAAATAATGTATGTTTATGAGCTTTTTGTCCTATACTGAAAGTTGTTTTCTGCCTCTAACTATAACTATGTGCTGTTACGTTTCAGGCTCGCCTGTCAACAGCCAGCCGGTACTCATAACAGTCCAGCGGCAGTTACCTCAAACCATCAAGCCAGTGACTTACACCATGGCCTCCCCAGTGAGCACCAGCGCATCCCAGCCTGCTGTCCAGACTGTCCACGTTCTGCAGCAGATCCCAGCAGGTTCCCTGAACCCTACTGCCATCATCGCCCAGCCAGCCACCATTATCAAGAGCGAGAAGCATGAGAACGGAGGGCACACAGAGGTCAAAGGTAAGCCAGGGAAACCTCACTTTATCCTGTATTTGGTGCCATACATTTTTTTTTCGTCATGCAAAAAGAAGGATTTAAGAATGGCCTACTTCATATTGAAATCTATTCTATCCTGGTTGGTGTAAAAGTCAAGTCAGCTTTATTGTCATTCCGCATATGTAGGATTTACAAGGAGGGAACGAGACATTGTTTCTTATGAAGTGTAACACACAACACATGCATGACAAAAAACATTTAACATAATGTACAATGTGTAAATTATAAGACTTTTAAAGAAATGTGTAAGAGGTAGATTATCTTAAGCAATGCAAACAGTATAATTACAAAAAAATGCAGGTGTAAACGGTATCAAAAAAGGTGTCGGTACAAAATGCAGGTAAATGCAGTAAGGGGTATAGATTAGAAAAAAGTAAAAATAATAAAAAAATTCACGTGTAACAGGTATAAATACAGGAAATGTCAGTACAACAGTACAAGATAACGGTATAAGTACTACAAGAAATGCTGTCTGCTGTAAAGTTTCTAAGAATAATAATAATTAAATAATAATATAAAATTAACCTTTTGAAAATAAAATTAATGATTCTACATAAACGTGAAGAAAAATGCTGACGGATATGAGACATGCTGGACTCCTTTGCAGCTACTTCAAGAGATTACGCAGTACAGAAATAATCACGTAATCAGTTTCTTCAAAACCTCCTTGTCATTTTTGTATATATCTTAAATGCTCCCACACTGCGGTTTTAAGAGCCTTTTTTTTTATCAAATAATAGTCAGTTTCAGTTCCCCTTGCCATTTCATAGACTTGTCGCTTTCCATTAGGGGCGTGAGTCTCAACAACCAGCGCACACATGTGGTGCACATATACTTTTCATACAACTTGACTTGCAAGAGGTCATTTGACGGCACATACGACATATGTGAATTGTGAGATTTGTTTGCGCAGGCAACAATTCAGGAGTCAGGACGCTATAGATTTTGTTTTTTTTCGAATGTTTCATCCTTTTTCTGATTTCAGGGACTGTGGGAAGTGTGTATTTAATGCAGATTGGTATAATGTAAATATCCCTGTGGTAAATTCATGTTTCGTGAAACTAGTCTGTACATAAAAAAACGGACTTGAATTGTTCAGACCAGCCTCCCAACAGGTATAGGGTGCAAAGAGCTTCTGAGAACTTCTGATAATGTAATCAATCTGTTCCTCCCATCCATTTCATCTGCCCCACTGAATTTTTAAATGTTTTGTGTCCTCTCAGTCAAAGTGGAGACGATTCCGACCATCACCTCTATAGGCGGCTCCAGTCGCATCATCCAGACCTCCCAGTCGGCCACACCTCTGCAGACTGTTACCATAGTTCAGGCTCCCATGGGCCAGCACCAGTTGCCCATTAAGGCCATCACACAGAACGGCACCCACAGCATCACCACTGCCATCCAGGGACCCATCCACTCAGGTGAGACACAAAGGAGTGGCATGAAAATCCCATGCGAGTAGCTTTGTTGAGTTGTGGTTGTTATTCTATGACCCAACAGCATTTAAATACATTAATGTTGTTCACTGACATCAGCATTGTTTATAATCATAACTGAAAAAAATGTTTTGCAAGTCAGTCGTTTGCTCAACCTCCACAACTGCACGTTTAGGCGCAGCCTCTTTGTATCATCACTCACCATCACAGCAGGTGTCTGGTGTTGAATTGTTCCATTTTTGTCTGGTCAGGTTCGTTCAAACACTTAATTAAGTGATAATGTTGGAGCCATTTATTCCAGTTATAATTCATTCAAAAGGCCTAATCAAATACCAGCACCTCCAGTCTGAGTAAACTGGCCAAAACTGATCAAAAGAAACATGAATACTATCCATGCACGACTCGACCTGATTGTTTCCTGGCTGCTTTTTTCCCCACACACTCCATGAAAGCAATCTTCAATCTGATTTTCAAACAGAATTAACGTGTGCGTGGAACCGCAGCCAATGATCAGCAGTAGGATCCCGGGTTCCTTTTAGTGGACTGGACCTTTCAGCTCAAGGATCATGCGGTCACTGATGAGAAGTGTCAATTTAAAGTGCTCCATGAGGCAGGAAATGTGTGTTTACCTAAAAGAACACTTTATGCTTCTGCTGAATAAGGGTTTTGAGTATGCTGTTCTCACAGTAGCTCAGCCCAACCACACTTCCCCCAGGCCCTGCTACTTGGTGCAGTTGTTGGTTAACCGCTGCTCTGGCACTAAACAATTTCCTGTCTCCTGCTCTGCTCCTGTTCAGCTCCCGCTTTGGCGAGCCCCCTCCACCTGCTGGCGGACCACGCCTCAGCCTCAGCCTCGCTCCCCACTAAACGGCAGAACGGTGATCAGCTGGCCAGCCAACAGCCAGATGCTAAGCGCATTAAATCAGAGGGCGAGGTGGCCCTGGTCTCTTCAGCCCCCGCTGTCGTCGCAGCAGGCTCGGCGCCCAACGACCAAGGTAGCCATCCCAACTAGTCTGCGCAAAACCACACGCACCACGCAACCCCCACCACCACTTTCTCTTTCCTCCACGGTTTCTCCCTCTCTCGCCCCCGTGTCATTTGTTTTTGTTACTCCTGCTTCTACCACTGAATCCAGAGGTGCCAAATGGAGAGGATTCTTTTCATTTTCATTTTCTCTGTTCTGGAGCATCACAAAAAAATGTCCACCCCTTAAAGACTGGACTGTGGGTTGAGAACAAAATAAAGAAATGGGACAAAGATGAATTCAAAGGTGCCCCCTGTGAGCCACTGAAACAGGAGAGTGACTAAACCAAGACCACAGGAAGCCTTAACAACAATTAACCTTTCGGAGCTGACCTTTGACCTCGCATGGTCCAGCAGGGAGAGGCCCCTGACTGAGCCCAGTCTGGACGCCACCTTTCTGTCGCATCTACCTCAGAGCAGATAGGAGACTCCGGCAGCCAGCAGCAAACACCCTCCCAGTCGGTGACCAACTGAGCGATGAGTATGACGAGCATTTAATAGTTTCAAATAATTATAATGATAATCAAGAATATAACGGTCAATGCATTCAGAAAGGGATCAACTCGGAGCCAATATTCCTGAAACTCTGGCAGCTAGCCTCTCACAATACTGACCTTCCTTTATCGCAGCTGTACTTAGATATGCAGTATTTTGTTGTTCAAAATGTGGAGCATAGGATTTTTTAAAAATGTATTTTCACCTATCTAGATAAGTAATAATTTAATCAAAGGAAGAGTCCAAAAGGTGAGGTCGGTGACATTGCGGTAACAAAGATAGAAATCTGACTTTTTTTTATTTTTTTTATGTGGACATTTCTGTTCAGTGAAGCGGTGTAATAGTTTTTGTAAAATTTGTTTTTTTCCCCCTCATTTTGACATATCCGTATGAAGTCACATCGTTATACCTACATATTTTAATACTCGCACAGATAACCGATATAAGCATATTAAATCTCCATGTGTAGTTCCAGATGTTGACCTTGCATGTATCCGACAGAGAAGTTGTAAACTGTAAGTTGAATAGAGGGGGAGAAAAAAAAGAGAACTGCTTTGTCCAAACCAGACCTGCACTTGATGAAATGTTTGTGTTTTCATTTTCCTTTACTCTTCTTTTTTTTTTTTTTTGGTTGTTATCCTCCCACCACCACTCTCGTCCTCTTCCTTCTCCGCGGCTGTGTTGACGTTGTGTAGTCGGCAGAACCCTCCCCCCACCACACACACACACACACCTCCCCCCTCTTTTGCTCGATTATTTTACTCTGCTCTGACGACCTGGCGAGTCCGTTTCCAGATTGTACACGTTCCAAACAATAGCAAAAGAAAAAAAATTGATGTTTGTTCTGCTTCAGTGGAGAAATGCTTTTTTTAAATAAATTAATTTAAAGCCCATTTCTGGATCCGCAGCCTCTGTCTCAAATTGTAAATCATGCTTTACTCTAAACCGGGGCGATTCAACCTCATTAGCAAGTGGGCCAAATATGAATATCAATGGGGGTTCGTGGGCCACACAATACTTCACTGCAAATAACTCATAAATACATCTTCCAACAGGGATCCTCTGCGTACTGCTTATGTGCACTCCTGACTAGTTGAATAGGCCTGCTCTAAATGTTGACGCTGTTGTATTCTAACTTTTCCCCACTGAGGGGCAGTAAAGGAGTGTTTTTTTTTTTCAGCAGCATGTGTCCTTTACACAAGATGGCTGCATACATGCTATAAGTATGGCCAATGGTGTTTAGCATTTCAATCATATTTATTCGTACACATTTCACTGTCAAATACATGTAGTATAGTATTTTCTCTATATTCATAGTCAGTCTCGGGAAAATATTCACCAGCCTTTTCAAGTGTTACTTTATGGTTAAAGAATTTGGTCATTTTGAAGGCTTGAAACAGTTGTGAGGTGTGTGTTTGTTGTGGTCTGGATTGAGAGAGCCACCTGGGTGAAGTCCATCCGGGGACGATGCGCCTGGACATCTATAAGATGCGTTTAAAAATATAAATACATGTATTTCACAATGAGCCTACCCGAGTGTACGCGTCAAATGAAGGCTCTGTAGCCATTCTGGTGTCTTTGAGCACACAACCAGTCACAATGAGACCATTATCAAGTTTGGCACCCTGCTGATTCCTACATTTCTCCTTTGTGCTGGAGGAGGTAAATAAAGCTGCTGGGTCGAAGGTGTTTCCTCACTTTGTCTTATAGTCACTGCTGGAAGATTCACGTTTCATATCCATCTATCAACTGTGTATAAACAGGACATAAGACAAATATCTTGTAAAACCGCACATTTGAAATAACAAATAATCTAAGGCAACACATACTGATAAACAATGGTGGAAGGTGAGTAACAGTGGGGGAGATGCGGCAGCAGCATTTAAGTGCCGGTTGTGTAGGTGGACTCTCCATAGAAACAAGGAGCGTGTTGCACTGCACTGAATTTTTATGTGTTGATACCCTGGAAGCCTAAAAAGAACCCACCAAGAAATCTGCTTTGCATGATGTTTAATTCATTTAAATCCTTCTGAGAAATATAGTCACTGTTAGTGTTTTTTTTCACGAATATCTAATAATTAACAGGTGGAAGTCTGGAGCGAGGGCCCGATGTCTTTAATAAGCTGAACTCACGGGGTCGCTCGCCGTTTGTGTACCTAAGGGGAAAAAGCTATTCCAGGAGTCTAATCCTCTCATCACACCTAGTCTCTGCATGCAGGACCTCGTCTCCTGAAAGCTGCTGCTTTCCATCTGAGAGTCTTCACTGTATGGACAACGGCATCAGGATCAAAGGGTGGCCATAAAAAGTGGCCATGGTTTCCTTGGTCCATGTCGCAACAAGAAGCAAAGATGTGTCATTAGGATCTTCAGGGCCGGAGTACAACACTGGTAACATCAGCCTTGCCACGTGGATTTCCTCATCCTGCTATATTGAGACAGAATCCATGTCTTATCATTCGGTAACTATAGAGGTCCATATTTTGACACAGAACGTCCAAAAACTACCAGCTAAAGCTAAATTAACCTGTTTCTAGTGCTAATGAAAAACACCTGGGACTGTAGCTGGTGATGCTAACTTGAGTGGTACCAAAATGTGATCCCCACTCCACTCAAAACTGAATCATGCAGTTTACCATGTTTAAAATTGTAACGGCTGCTTTTATCGGGATCGAACAATGCGGCATACATTACATTATGTCCTGTTGTATAAGTGTTTGGTATGTCTAACATCCTTGCTATTTTGCCTGCTCTGTGCTGTCGTTTATAACCATCCAACCCTACTTTTAATCCTTGTGCAGTTTTAAAAGGGGAAATAATGTTTAAGATAATAACAGCGAGATTCGGAACAGAAAGGGCTTTTGGCCCAACATTTCCACACTTCACCGGACAGACTCTCCGTGTTGTCACTGCTGAGGGGGGATAGCGCTTAAGGTCTGTTGAAAAGCAGTCACTGCTGTGTTGCGTGGAATGAAATGGTTCTTTCGGAGTAAACACATTCCATTTATATCCCGCAAATGAAGCCGCTTTCATTGACTACGCAGACAAATGCAGGAGTTTTGTGTCACAGAACATAAACAAAATGGGAGTTTTGTGGACAGGCGTGTCATACCATTCATCTCCCAATTTTTCTTTTCAATGTTTTAAGCCCTAACAGTAAGCCTTTGTCGTCTTAGAACCAAAACCCATCCCAGTATATAATTTTAAAGCTCCTCTCTCGCACATTTCTTGGTAACTTAAGCAATAATAAGTCACTTTGTCTCTGAGCCTCCCTCCTGATTGGCCGGGCCAAACAGGCCTGTAATACAGTGTAACCTTCTCCTAAATGCCCAGATGGTCAGATATGAATGCTGGGTAGGTTGTCATGTAGGCTTAATGATGGGTGTCATGACCGCTGAAACATCTCAATTGCCTCCTGCTGGCTGGCTGGCTGTTTGTAGTTCAAATATTCTATGAGGAAAAAAACACGATGAGTGAAAACTGATACTGGCTCGAGCTGAACCTTAATAGCACAGTCCCACTCCACAATACCTCCTGAGACTCTTGCTCCAAATGACGTGACCAACAGGTCACGTTGAGATCTTTTTTTGGCTTCGTTTTGAGGTAGTGGAGACTTAATGTTCACCTTTTATTTATTGATATACATTCATTTTGTTTTAAGCCACAGTTCCTTGATAATGGATGTGTGCATTTACTCTTTGGATTGAATGTATATATACAGTATAAAATACATAAAACATAAAAAAGACATAAAAAACATCCAGTTCATATATATATATACACATACACGCACTGTAGCACTAATCTCACTTGCACAATGTCGGACCTTTAAACGTCTGTTAGGTGGCTGCAGTGCTTCCAATGACCACATGATGACAGTGGGGAGCAAACCATGCAAACTTGTACGTCCACACACACACACACACACTGAACAGCAGAAGAATCAGTGGAGTTAAAACGTACATACTTTTTATGTCTCAGTCTCAGAGGAGTGAGAGTGCGAAAGAGAGGGGGAAAATGAGTTAAAAGTGGGGCTAGGGGAGAGAAAGATGTGGGGAGCTCTGAGCACAGAGAAAAGATGCTCTGCTGTGTGGGTGTTTGGTGTGCTGCTTGCCTGTGAATCTTCTGTGGAGACTGTAACCCAGGGTAACAGCTGCTTCACAACTGGCCCATACCGGATTGCCCCGGACACACAGGTTCTCCCACAACTCTCAGCTTTTTGGGGAAAAAAAACTTCCCTTGTGCAGGGGTCATTTCTCTGCGAGGCCTCAACATGCACACAGACTGTGCCGCCGGTGTCTACAGGGTTATGGGAGGCTCCTACCACTGGTTCCATCGGGACCCCGGGGGCACTTAGGACATGTGGCTGGCTGCTGCTCGCTCTGGGTGTCGGAGGGTCCGGATCAAGCGGTGCCTCGAGGCCATCAAATGGTCTGAAAACATCACATGAGATCCGCTTAGAGTGAAATCACAGGGGTCTGAGAGGGAGTGCAAGTTTTGTCTGTGTCCGTTTTTTATTTATTTAGAAGTTTTATCTTCTCAGTCACAACTTGCAGATTGAGAGGCCGATTTTTTATTTTTTTAAAAGCCATTGTGGAAAACAAAGTTTGTCACAGCTGAATGAAAACGGAGGACACGAGGCAACTTCCCTGTCAACAATTCAAACCATTGTCTTTTACCTTACATACAACTGTGTTCAACCACGCTGGCTTGATGCTTAGAAATATTTATTGTCATATGCACAGTAAAGTCTTGTACAAGTACAACCCAATGACATTCTTACTTTGCTAGTCTACCATTGACACAATGTAAGATTTAAACACCATTCAGAGGCAATTTACAAATGTATACACACATTTGCAAATATTCTTGTGAATCAAGTGTCTACCAAATTTCGTTTTAGTCTGTTGAACAGTTATTTTATTTATCTCCTCCTAGGACATTATATTCTCTTGGTCAGAGTGAGCAGCTCGTCTTTTTTTCATTTTGCCACTTGATTGTGGTGGGACATAGTCCGAGAGTAGAAGTAAGTGGGTAGTGTTTGTGAGCGCAGCCTCGGACCAACACCTCCACTAGCCAATTGCCTAATCAGGGCCAGAAACCTGGGGGCCATTGTTGAGTCTCTGCTTCCTGCTTTCTGTCCCTGCTGTGGCTGCCAGTTGTTTGGTGCCTCAAACTTAACTGTCCAGTGTGGCGTTTGCCTCCTTGCAAGCGTTTTCTTGTGTTAACGCCCCATGCCAGGGGTGGTGAGTAGGCTTCTGGTTTTTAAAATGCATTTTTACCTGCATTTTGAGCTTTGCTGATTGTGTGGTTTCCCCTTTTATCGATTCAGCTGCACCATAGCCACTGCCTTTTGCCCATTTGATTTGGCCATTTGGTTTTGCCCATCAAGTTTGCCCATTTATTTTGCTTTCAGTGTTGCCCCTCTTTCTTAATTTTACCGTATTCCTTTTTGTTATCTTTCATACCTTAGCCGTAGGATTTTAGAATTGCATCTGTTGTATTATTATACGTGGTATTGGTGGCATTGTGATTTTATATTTCCTGTCATTTCTTTGGTGTTGCATTAATAGTTTTGCAATATTGTCCATTATTTAGGTACATTTTCCTTTAGTTATCTCAGGAGGGTTTTAAATCAGTTGAATCCCACTTGGTTAGGTTATTTTAACTTTTGTCTCCTTCGCTTATAATGGTCGTTTGCAAAAAAAAGAATTAAACACAACAGGATCAGAAAACGGTGTTATAGGCTCGGCATCCGTGGTGACGTCCTATCACTCTTTTTCACTAGACTACACTATTTAGCTGTGATGTTTGCTGAGCTGCTTTGAACATGGCTAGAGGCTTCAGGGGGGCTCCTGAACACTATTTAATGTACTTTAAATAGTACCTCATTAGTAACCAGCCCGTGTGTCTTTCTATCCATTTACCGACTAGTATACTTTTTTTAAATATTTCCGGAATCTACCTCAATCCTCCACTTAGTTCCCCACCTCACCACATGTATAAACATACATAGGTTAGGTGCTAACAGTCACAGCGTCAATGGATGAAAAAAGCTGCAAGTTGGTTGTTTAAGTGTGCCGTGTAGTGTGTTATATCAGTCAAATGAATTTCTCTGCTGATGACACTGATTCAAGTGCTTGGAGATGTTTTGAAGATTTTTGGATATATAAGACCTGAGGCACATGTTTCTGTAATGAAAGAATGTAATTACTTTGAAAGGCCATGAAGCAATTATGGCAATTGCCAGTGACACTAAAATGTGTTGATCCCAAGTCATTTTCACAAAATGCTGGAAAAGGCTGACTATGGGAGGCAGACATTTCATAAAATGAAATTAAGCGAAACACAAAATCTCATGTCTACTTGGCATGATAACAAGAATCAATGAAACCATGCGGCATAACACACTAGTATCTCTATGGTAGAGCGAATAATCTCTTCCCCCAGAAACATCTGATCCCAAAACCAAAAACAGTTGCATGCTTTTGATTCAAAAACCTGGAAATTGTGGAAGACAACACTGGCATTTTCTCAATACCTCAAAATGCAGGTGAACTACATCATGCACATGTTTATTGTCTCCCATGTGCATAAAAGCTGGAGTAGGTATTGATATTAGTTGATATTAGTTTACCTGGATTGTTACAATAAATTGTATTCATGACATCAGATAATGGACATACATGTTCCCTCGGCATCCATTGGCCCAAGACAATAAATCAATGAACACCTAACAGCTGGCAGATTTCAATTATATTTTTGAGCAAATTTATGTTTTCCTAGAGATCACCCTTTACATTTTTGGCCACCACTCAAAATGGCCCTGACTTTACGAGAACCCCTGCATTACATCAACAATGAGGAGCAACTCCATCGGGTCTTAAAAGGAAATACCTTAGTAAGCTTTGCCGACATCGATTTCATGGCTTAATCAAATCACAACTGTGCCACCCAAAATAATTTATCAGATGAAGACAATCTGAATTTTTGGATTATTTCAAAGCAGGTCTTATTTTACTTTGAGACATTAATGAGGGCAAACCGCTAGATGACAGTGTAGCTGTTAATGGCCCTGGTGGAATTGTACATTCATTGTAAATTGTAAAAAAAAAAGTAAAACAATTGTAATTAAGATATTAACTATGAACTTGATGTAGCAATCCAAATAATACTGCACAGTAGCAACAATGTTTCTCAGATGTTGTCATCTAGTGGTTGAACATCCACATTTTACAGTACAATTTGACATTGTCACGTTAGCTATCTGACTTTGTCACGGGTCATCCTAGCTGTCGTCGCAACAATTGCGAGAGATTTGTCAGGAGCCCCCAATGCTGGTAGATAAGAAACACTGTATCCACAAGGCCCCTCCCCTTTTTCTCCCGCTGGTGAGAAAAGAGAATGTTTCACCTAATGTTAACTAGGAATCACAGGAAGCCACGCCACTGTACAGTTCATTCATCACGACTGAATTAGAGAAGTGAGCTCTGCAAAAGTCTTGCTTTTTATGCTTTTTATTTAAGGGTTTCATGCTCTTAAAGCATTTACAAAGGTGTTCCCATGCATCACATTACTCTGTTGCTTGATCATAGAAGCAGAAGTTACAGCCACAGACTTTGTTGCCAATCCCTTAATGCAGCAAGAAAAATGATTGTTGCTCTCCATTATGATGGAAAACATTTTATCAAAGGAAATCAAGGAAAAGTTGAATGCACTTCCAATTAAGCCAAGCTACAATGCGTTACTAATTCTACTCTAATTCTACTTCATATTTAATTGCGTTCTTCCCTGAGGTGATTGAAAAGGCTCTTGGAAATAATTTACCAGGGCGATGTAAGATGTTCAGGCTTAGACAGGCAGTGCTTAGCTGAGCGATGAAGAGCCTCCTTGCAGTTCCCAAGGAAACGACGAGGTCGATTTCACACTGCAGCAGTTTTCTTTCCCCAACTATTGCCAAAGTACAGTACCATTCACAGGTTTCCACACATAACAAGACATGTGTGAGGAAAATAATGAAATTGTCACATTGAAACAATTATTTCTATAATAAGATGGGAGTCATTTCTATAATGAAATGAAAGAAAAAATCGATCCATGTCAATGAGAGTGAACATAAATGGACAGAGTGGATGAAGAGATGGTTTATGACAGCACAGGAAGTGGTTGGAGGTCATGGTCTTCATGGGCAAAATATGAAACAAAATGATGTAACCAACATTATGGTCTAATGCACTTTCCACAGTCGGTGAGTATAAGAACAATAATAATTGTTGTGCAGTCTTATAAGTTTGACCTGTTACTTATTTATGGTTATCAGTATGTGTATAAGTATTCGGAGACACTTCCCAGCGATAAATATAGTTAACTTTATGGTAAATAACGACGCATCGCTGATTATTTCACACTGTGGCTTGATCTTTAAACTTCACATTTTACACATATACAGGTAGAACCTTTATTTGAGAGGTTTTCAATTAGCCCTTTTATGGAGCCAATTGCAGATTAGAATCATTGAAACCTGATTTATGTGAGCATTGAGTTAATTAACCATGGCTGACATGGAAAGGAACAGGAAGAGAGGAGCAGCTCAGACGGACAGATGGACGCAGACAGAATAGACCATGCCTTAATGGAAATCATCCTGTGGGTGCAAAGACGTCATCTCATGCCATTGTGAAACATCTAGCATGATATAATGGCTCCTCTGAATTTGTTGCATCAAGTCTCCAGGACGACCACCTCTGATGGCAGAGCCTTTCATACCATGTGATGCTGCACATGTTGTCAAGAGGAGAGCACGCTTGATCACCTGCGGCTGGCAGCATGTGCTTGTTAGAGAGAAAGAAGAACAACAGTGAATCCCCATTGGGGAGTATCGTAAACTGTCACTGTCTAAATAAATGATGGTCCTAACTTTTGTACTTAAGGATTCTTGCCCTATCTACAAAACTGCTTTTAATTGTTTCCTAGTTGCCTTTAATTTCTTTAGCAATGCTTAAGCTTTTTCTTTTTAGTCATATATATACCTGTATATATGTACATATATATACACAGGTATATGAAACACTTCAATCAAATGTTACAGGCTAATTGTGTGAGGGCATGAGTAGCCACAGCAGTAGTTTTGAAACGTTTTGCATCTGTCTTTTTAATGCCTGGCATCCAAACCTCGGTGGAACAGAAAACAGAGTTGTCTGGAACCAATGAGGCAGTTGTCGCAGTTTTAGATCCACCTGACGATTGTTGCCACCCGGCCACAAATGTTGCTTTTCACATCACAACTATGCCTTATTTATACAGCTAAGTCCCAAGATGGGGAAAAGGCCAAGGAAACAATCTGACCCCATCAACCGGCTGGTGTACACGTGCAGAGCAAAAGCCGAAGGTGACTTACACAACCACCCACATGTGACATCTGTGTTAGGGCTGAGAGCCCACGGCGACCACTCGTTACAATGAATGAAGAAAGCAATTGATCTATAAATATATATGTGTGACTGTGTGTGTGTATGTGTGTGCATATATATATATATATTTCCATACTTGCATAATATAGGAATTGTGGTATATATAGAAGTGACGTTAATATGTTTAATGGACAGATATGTACCACGAATGGATGAATCCCTGCGCTGATGTGGAACATTTGGTCTTGAGGATTTGGTGATGCGATAATAATTTGTTGAAATTGATATCTTTGTATGGATTTGGATTGTGTTGCAGGAAACATAGTTTGTCTATGATTTGTCAGTCATCCTTTTTCGAACTGTCAGTGAACTTAGACATCTCACAGGATGGAAATGGGTTAGTTGTTTGATCCTTTCGGGATGAATCGTTGGCAGATTGAGGGCAGGTGACGCACAGGAGAATAGACCTCACAGTAATGGTTTTCCTATTTGAGTTGAGTTTGAATAAAAAATGTGGTCCGCTAGAGGCTGAACTGTACCTGCTACAGAATCAGACATTTCAGAGGCAGAATAATAAATATTCAATGCACATTCAACAAGTGGCCACATTCACAAATGAACATGCTGATCTGTTGCTAATGCATGTGTAAATAGGAAACGGTTTACTATGTCAAATTTGAATAGTCTATTTACCAATACCTCAACAACTGTTTAAGTAGTGGTGTAGTTGGATAGTGATAGCCTCCATGTTTTATTTGAACCTCTATATTTTCCGTAGTGTGTGGTTGGGCAAGGTTTGTAGTTTTGTTTGGTCATGATGAACTTAAGTGCTCAGGGAAAAAAAAGTGTTCATGTTGACCAACCCATACTCACCTCTGGTAAATGCATGCATAAACACATTTTATTATCATTATGGCAAATAGGAAACATCTTCCACTTTTGTCATTTCTATTTAAGCCTCATTTGGAAATGTCGGTTTTGATGTTAACACCAATGCCTGTAGAACATGCAACAGACGAGAGGAAAACATTAATTACCTTAACGTCCTAAAATCCAGTGTAATAAATGTTTCCTGACAGCTCCAAGCGCTAATTACAACGCGCCATCAGCTCTGATCGACCTTTAATCAACATGTGTCAACTTCGTTTAAAACAGTTTGTATGTAGTTTTATTGTGTGTGCTGCATATTTGCTCGTTGTTTCCTGTGTTTCAGTTGTCGGTCTAGAAAATAGGCCGTGACAACGGGTGCAAACGCGGCGTAAACAACAGGTAGAAAACAGCAGGAATGCAAAAGGGTGGCTGCATGGTCGGTGTGCGTACATCCCCATGTTGATGGTGTCACACATGTGTGAGGCCCATGCTTCTGTGAACTGCATTCCTTGTGCAGGGAGGCCTCCAGGATAGGGACTTGCTGCAGTATTCCTGTGCCTGCCTGTTTAATCACATTTAAAGGGAGACACAAGCCACGGCCAGGCTCTGCCACACTGCGTGGATGGGATTTAGGAGCTCACATGGCAGGCCATGCTGGCCCCTCCGCCCCCGCAGCATGCCTCTCCTAAGTGGTAACACCAACCAATAGCTCAGCGCCTCCGTCAGCACTCCGCCCCGCCCCAGCTCCTCCCTCAGTGCACCTCCCGTCCACACTCCACTCCAGGTTTTGTGCCTAGCTTGTTCCCTGCTTTGGAAGTAGGTCACTGTTTGCTTTGTATTATTCAGCAACTGGAATGATTGTGCACTGAGGGTTCTTGACTGTGATCTGGGTGACATGCAGCCTGCCGGTGGTTTTTGCAGAGAAAAAGGGACAGAGGGAGGGACCCACTGCTTGGCAACAACAATCACAACAACAGCAACAACAACACACCTCAACCGGTTGATTGAAATAATGTTGGAACTTCCATATCTTCCATATCAAAAAACAACCTGTGTGCCCACATCAGCCAGTAGTTTTCATGCCCCAGAGGAAAATTGATGGGTCCATAATTGGACAGCCGCTGGGAGGCCGGCCAATGAGAGGTCACGGCAACAAAGAGGGTTGCGAAATGTTTGATGGAGTACAAATAAAATAGTGTGTGCGAAATAAAATGAGGGTGCTGCATGCCACCTTTTTCTGGACAAGATGAACTCATATTGGGCTCATTTCCTCTTCACCACAGCTCCTGCAATGCCTCTGCTTTACTGATAAAAAAAAAAAAAATCTGTTCGAAGTTTTTCTTTCAGTGTGTGAGCAGGTGTATTAAGCTATCTCCTGCCCACTTGGTATGATTTTTTTTTTCCTACTAAAATGAATCTGTTTCTAGTCCACGGGGGATTTGGCACAGGCTGGGATCCTACCTGGAATGCAGGACTGTTGCATAACTCAAAATAACTTAGGACGATCATGATGCTTTGTTGCATGTGATTTTGAACCAGCACCAATTGAAAATACAGTAGGGGCACAAACAAAAACAAATAGTGGTAGCACTGTTAATCTCTGTTTTCTCAGAAATCACCATCTGTTGAATTTTATTCTCATAGTTAGATAACAGCGTGAAAATTATCAAAAGGGGAAGAGGGGGACGAGAAAAAAAGGGAGGCTTATTATTTTTAGACACTGATGGCAGTCAGCTGAGACCAGTTGGGCCAGATTTTATTTATGTAACAAGGTATTACAAAATTTGCTTCAAGGGGGCTTGACAATCTGTACAGCACTTGTCTTTTAGACCCTCAACTTGGATAAGAAACAACCTTTTGGGAGCTCAACAGATGAAACAGTACAAGCAGTAGTAAAGAATATCAAGATGACGACATAATAGACTGTAAACAAACAGTTGTCACGATTCCCAATGTGACATTTGGTAGCAATAGTAAAAATGACTGATGCGATTAAAATGTTGGGTTCTCTTTTGCTCTTAGTAAATATTAAATTGAAATCTACCGTGATCACCAAAAAGGGGCTTTATAGGATTTCACCTTTCAGCTTTTCACAGTTTTTACAAGAATCAGAGTTAGACAGAGAGGGAAGGCCTGCTTTAACACAAATCAGGTGGCAAGACACATGACTCCAAGTGACTGATAACATAGTTAACTTCTCTGCGCGTAAAGAAGCAGCTGTTTTGTTTGCTATTACCCTACAATATGTCAGCTTAAAATTTGACGTTGACGATGTTTGTTGGTCAAGAGGAGACCCATTCATTTTTTAAATGCCAAATAACCAACAGACATAAAACGATTCTGCCGTACAAATTGGTAAAAAACTGGAAAAAAAAAATCATCCATGTTCACTTATTGTGTCGCTGTCAGTATAGAGTTGTGTTGTGAAGTTGCTTTTACCAACCACAGAAAAACCAGATCCTTTCCTGAAAAGATATCTTAATAACAGGAACATTGCGTGAAGAAAGGAAAACGGACCTCGCCCCGAAAGGCGTGGCTAAAAATAGCATATAAAAATGTCAGGTGTGTCAAATCCAAGCTGACAATCTTTTAATTGGCTCCTCACATAGCTATGTTTCCGGTTATTCCTGATGTGTCGGGGGAAATTATAGCCAACCAAATCTTAAGTCTCACCGAGGTGGGTGAAGTTGTTTTGGAACAATTCTTTGGCTCTTGACATTGACTCACCTTAGTGGACAAAGTTCATACGGCCGGGCACACGTTCATGTGCAGTTGTGTTCAAAATAATAGCAGTCCCACATCACCACAGCAAGATAAATCACCGTTTTTGTTAACATTTCAACTTCTACACTGCAAGTAGGAGTTTCTAGAAGGTTTAGTAAAGGTATAGAAAACCAACAGACCCATCGCGTGCATGCTGCTGATTCTGTGAAACTGAATCATTAACTGAAAGGGGCGTGTTCAAAAAAATAGCAGTGCTGAGTGCAATAAGTGAGGTCATTGATAATGTGAAAAAAACAGTTAAACAAGTGGCCCTCATTTAAGGATCAAGGCAACTGACGCTGCATATGCTGGCTGTGCATTTGTCCTTGAAAACAGAGTAAAGTGGGTCGTTCAAGACACTGTTCAGAGGAAGAGCGTTCTTTGATTAAGAAATTAATCAAAGAAGGGAAAACCTATAAAGAAGTGCAGAAAATGATAGGCTGTTCAGCTAAAATGATATGAAACGCTTTAAAATGGCAGCGAAACCAGAAAGGCGAGGAAGAAAAAGAAAAACGACTATTGAAATGGATCGGAAAATAACCGGAATGGCAAAGGCTCAGCCAATGATCAGCTCCAGGAGGATCAAAGAAGATTTAAGGTTGCCTGTGAGTACTGTAACAATCAGACAACGTCTATGTGAAGCCAAGCTACCAGCAAGAAGCCCCCGCAAAGTCCCATTGTTAGTAAAAAAAAGACGTGCTGAAGTGGTTACAATTTGCCAAAGAACACATTGACTGGCCTAAAAAGAAATGGTGCAAGATTTTGTGGACTGATGAGAGTAAGATTGTTCTTTTTGGGTCTAAGGGCCACAGAGAGTTTGTCAGACGTCCTGCAAACACTGAATTCAAGCCACAGTACACAGTGAAGACGGCGAAGCGTGGTGCTGCAAGCATCATGATATGGGGATGTTTCTTGTACTATGGTGTTGGTCCTATTTATCGCATACCAGGGACCATGGATCAGTTTGAGTACATCAGAATACTGGAAGAAGTCATGTTGCCGTATGCTGAAGAGGAAATGCCCTTGAAATGGGTGTTTCAACAAGACAATGACCCCAAACTCACCAGTAAGCGAGCAAAATCATGGTTCCAGACAAGCCGCATTCAAGTAATGGAGTGGCCAGCACAATCCCCGGACCTTAATCCAATTGAAAACTTGTGGGCTGACATGAAAAATGCTGTTCATGAGGCAAAAGCAAGAAATTCAGAGGAATTGTGGAACATAGTACAATTGTCCTGGGCTGCAATACCTGTTGACCGGTGCCAGGAGTTGGTCGACTCCATGTACCGCAGATGTGAAGCAGTTATCAGAAACCGTGGTTATGCAACTAAATATTAGTTTCTGATTCTCAGGAAAGTTGAATCTTCAAGCATTTCTTAGTTTATACAAGTACATTTTTGAGTTTGTAACGACAGATGTCAACACTGCTATTTTTTGGAACATTATATTTCATCTATAATATATGATTATATTACAATAACTTTTTCTTCTTTTGGGATAGAAAGTGCTGTGTCCCCAATGCATTTGTGTTCAGTAAAAGGGATTTTGACGTTTACTCACCTTTTTAATCACACTGCTATTATTTTGGGTCGACTCCATGCACCGCAGATGTGAAGCAGTTATCAGAAACCGTGGTTATGCAACTAAATATTAGTTTCTGATTCTCAGGAAAGTTGAATCTTCAAGCATGTCTTAGTTTATACAAGTACATTTTTGAGTTTGTAACGACAGATGTCAACACTGCTATTTTTTGGAACATTATATTTCATCTATAATATATGATTATATTACAATAACTTTTTCTTCTTTTGGGATAGAAAGTGCTGTGTCCCCAATGCATTTGTGTTCAGTAAAAGGGATTTTGACGTTTACTCACCTTTTTAATCACACTGCTATTATTTTGAACACAACTGTACATCTGCTCATATGAAAACTGGAAATGGACAGAAAAAACAGAGGACGTTGACCTACATGAAGCCCTGGTTTGATAAACAATCCCTGGCAGTTATGCTACTGCTCCGGTCACTGCTCAAAAGCTGTGGGGGTATAACCCGGTGGAAATGGATCCGTCCTGAGTTTGATATCGTGAGCTGACATCAGTCAACGTGAGCCACCGATCTTATCGAACTCTGTCAGGCAGGTCTGTCGGCTACAGCGTGTCTGGGCCAGTTGTGGTGCAGCTGTTACCCTGGGTTACAGTCTCCGCAGAAGATTCACCGGCAGCAGCAAACCAAACACCCACACAGCTCCCCTGGAGCAGAGCATCTTTCCTCTGTGCTCAGAGCCACCCCCCCCCCCCCCCCCCCTCCTCCTCCACCGCCTCCCTTTCGCTCGTTTTTCCCCTCTCTTTTACACTCTCACTCCTCTGTCCTCTTTTCTCATCAAAGTAATGGACTTAAATGTGCACAGAAAACCAAAACAGAAGGTCAGACATGACCTTATTATTCAAGTAAAGAGGCACCAAATGATAGGAAATGGTGATTGGAATACAGCTCCTCTTCTTTAAATGGCTTGGCCTCGTGAGTGCTCTAAAGGCCAGTTTTGATGTTTTGCTTGGCGCTTATTCCTTGATACAACTCTGTGACAGAATATAATCACAATTTTCCTTTTTTATTTAATTTAAACCTGTGCCCTTTCCTAAAAGAAAAAAAATATATAAGATAGGTGAACACTTTCTTTTGTGCAAAGTTTTGATGTAAGGTGTATAGAAAGAATACACTTTCAATTTGAATCTTTTCCTCTTTACGTGGTGAGGCATATTCCCCTACTAGAAGTAAATGGGTAGTGGTCGGTGTATCAACACCTTCACCAGCCAACTGCTTAATCAGGGCCAGGTTCCACTCTGTCCCTTTTGTGGGTGCCAGTTTTTGGTGCCTCAGACTTCACTGTCCAGGTTGGAGTTTGCCTCCTATCAAGCGTTTTTTTGTGTAACAAAGTTGGTAAGTTGACCTAAAGTTTTTAAAGTGCATTTTAACCTGCACTTTGAGCATAGCTGATTGTGGATTCCCCTTTTTCGACTTTCTCTTGCACCATAACCAACTTTGACCATTTAGTTTAACCTAATGCTTTGAGTTTTATCCCTTACCCCTGCCTTCACAAGCTGGAGGGAGAAGAGTGACGTCCAGTAAACAACTTTGGCGCTATCGATTGCACATTTCCCCTCTACATGAGCAGATATCTCAAAAAAGTGGTATCAAATCAGAAGCTATTGGCTTCATTCAGAACATATGCTAACATCATCATTGGTAAATAATGGAAATATTAAAGAGGCTGGTAATATCAATTCCAAGGTATATCAGAACCTTGTAAATGAATCATGATGTAATTATGACCTTTGGACTTTTTGTGTGTCACTGCTGATTTGTGTTGTAATTCTTGTTGGTCTGTTGAGGCTTACATTGGTTTCTTTGAGGAGGCATGTCCAGGGGGAATGTTTCTTACCAATGTGCCTGATGAGTCCTTTTCCATTTGAGTACTTGGCTTCCTCTATGGGTGCCTGTTTCTGACAGAATCAGCACCTATCCTGTGAACCACTGATTCACAGTGACATATGATTGATTGAAGTGGTGTTTGAGGTGCGGAAATGGTCCAACCGGTCTAAGTGGACATGTAAGCATGTCTTCCTCTCATTAGGTGGTGATGACCAGTGTGTGCACGTATGTTTAAATGGGAAACTAGGTCACAGAATGCGTAAGAGTGACAGCATGAACCCTTCTCTCCTTTAATCTCACCACAGTCGGGGAGATGATGTTGCCTAGAAACAGAGAAACTGCTTATTGCCCTGTTCTCCAAGGTCTCACGTTGCTGTTGTTATGACAGATTATCGCTGGTCTTCAGTCTCTCGGTGGTCAAAGACTAATGCAAAATAATAGTAAAAACCACCGGCGCACCGTCCTAGAAAACAAATCTGTTGTTCAACTCAACCCAATATCTACTGGGTCTGAGTCACGTGTTTCTGCCATGATTTTGCTCTCAATGAGGTGACATAAGTCTGGGTTACGAGATAAATGGACTGATTCTTTATTCTTGATTGTGTGAAGTGGGAGCTGTTGGCCTGAATGAAAGCCACATGCTTATGTTTCACTCGCGTTGCAGAAGGAATACAGGTATACCTGAAAAATAAATTGAACCCTGTTTCATATTTATTTAGTTTATTTCATGCCTGGTTCTGTCAAAGTGTTACTGAACTAGTGACCTGTGGCACATTTAGGTGGCTTGTTAGCATTTCCAGGACATGGAGGGATTTACTTAATCCTCCCATCAGCTGGTCAGAGCTAGTCCACTATTCTTGACCTAATAATATTACACTTTTCCTGCCATGTTTTTAGCCTTAGCTGACCACTTTTGCAGGAATACCAGATGCAACTAATAGATTATCGTGAGGGGCGATCAACTACACTATGTGCACAGATAGTTCATGGTATAGTTTAAGTACGCTAAGAGTTTTGCACTGGCACCTGAAAACACACTGTATACCATATAAACATATATTGGATTTGATTAAATTCAAAATCCAGTTTTGAAAAATGATTATAAACTCTTAAGCTCCTGAGATGTGAAGACAACAATGGTCATCAACATCTTATACACGAGACTAACAAATTAATGTTCTGGTTCTAGAACAGCAAGTCTGTTTGGATCCTTGTGTCGGTGCCACTTTTACAAGCCAAACATGAACGTTTTTCCTTCCCCTCAAAAAGCTAAAAAAATAAAATAAAAATGTTGCTCTCAACAGAGGGCGTAATCTTCAGTGCTCTAGCAGGAAGATTAGAAATCACAGGGTAGGAAAGGCCTATGGACAAGGATACACTTAGTTTATATCGGAACGCAGCAAGCCAGAATGGGAAATGCTTGTTAGCTGTTCGCACTATTGACATCAGTGCCATGCGTGAATCACTTGGCTGCTGGCTGCTTGGCGAGCTTCCAAGAGGCTTCCGTGACAACAGCAGACAGCCAGAGGACAAGCCAAAACACTCTCGCTCATACAATCACACTAACACACACACGCACAGAACTAAACGCCCCTCTTCTCCAGAGCTTTGGCTCGTCGTGCAGATGCCATCCTGCCTCGACTCTGATCGCCTGAAGGCGGGAGAACGGCACTGTCCGTACAGCAGCTGTTGTTGCCATACCAACACCGCCACACCGGAAATAACAGACCAGCATGAATTTGTGCGTCGTCCATTCGAACAGACCGGCTAACAGTGCACCGCTCTTCACATTTACCTTTCCAAGAATCCACTTCTTACGCTGTTTATTCAAACCCACCTGGTTCGCAGCTTGTAAAAAACAGATACGGGTTTGGAGAAACCGTGAGAAAGAACTTGGCTCTCTCCCATATTAAACCAGCTCCTGTGGCATGGAAACTCATTCACCTTTGGTTCAGCCCAAGTGGGATTTTAAATGTTCAGCCAACGGATGGATTACCGAGTGTATGCTAGGACGGGGAACATTTGCTGTTGTTTAACACCTAAAGAAGGACTTCTACCACTAACGTGAGTGGTGTACTGTTCATTAAACACTAGAGAAGCTGTAGCTAACATAATCAAGCTCGAAGGATTGCCCGGTAAGAAAATCTTACCGCTGAGAGCCACAAAATGCAAATGAAGCAGCAGAGTTACTGTTATGCCTGACTTCCATCCTTCTTACGTTTAAGTATAAACTGATAATGTTTGGATGAGAAATCAATGAGATTTGGAATACATTTTCAAAACGTCAGCAGTTAGGTTAAAGACCTACTGTAGTTCTCGCAACTTAGCAATCATTCTTTTTTGACACGGTGAGACACTTCTGCACTGGTAGGTGCAACTCAGAAGTCTGACCAAGCTATGATTCATTTTCAGGACCATTGTGCTTTCCATTTGAACTAAAACCACTTCAATTCCATGACTGAGCTTTACATTTAACATTTAGCCTTCACTATTCCTTTTTTTTTTATAATAAATAAATAAAAATAGCCGATATGTGAGTCAGTGACTCTTGGTGAGTGTGTTGCATGAGTGGATGAAAGTTTTTGTTTTTACTTTACTGTAATGCCTCAGCATTAAACAGTAATACGGACACCTATACATATTATTCTTAAAATATTGGCTTTTATCTGCAGCTACTATTGAGTCTACCCTTTGGGTTTAGGCTCTCCGGCACATTTCGAACCTGGAAGAAAGGATTTTCTCCCCATTAGCGAAAACAGCATTAGCGAATTTAGGGAATAAGGTGTGGCTCACATCCTGAAGCGGTTGGCTGCGGTTGAGGGCTCTGCGCAGGCCTTGTATTGCTCTTTTGTTTTGTTTCTGAGTGTCCCTCCAGGGCAAAACTAACGTTCATGTCGCCACTTTAGCTAGACAGGTACACAGAACACAAGGGCGAAAACCAAATTCAGCGTTTTGCAAGTCACACGGGCGGCAAGTCCCAGTCAAATGGCGACATGAGGCTCATGTCGAGTCCTAGTCCTTTAACCCTGAGCGTCCTAAAGAAGTTATTTCCAAATCAATAGATTAATTTCCAATCTGTACAGGATGCAATGTCCTCCGTCCCACAACAAGGGTGGGAAAAACTGAAAAAGAATTCTTGTGATGGAAGTGTACAGCAAGGACAACTGCAGCAATTGTATATGTGCCGTGGTACGTTCACTGTCATAGCTAGGGTATCAACAAACATGTGACACAAGCTAACTACAGGGGATAATCGGCCACTGTTTTCAGTGATTACAGCAGTTATTCAGTCACTGAGGGACCCATCAGCTCAACAGCATAACTTCAATCAACTGAGCAGCGGAATGGGAGCAGGCTGAGGTCGTTGTTTGCGCTCGGTGTCATGGAAAGATGAGAGTGCTTAATTGAATTGTTCTGCAGTTTGACTCACTGGGAAATGCATGAACATGGGAATGCACGTCATTTTTTTGTTTTGTTTGTGTGAGAGGAAGAGAGTCAGAAATGAAAAGAGAGCAACAGATAAAGGAGAGAAGAAAAGAGATGGAATGTTCTTCAAAACCTGTTCGTCCATGCTGCCAACATGTGACTCCTGGGTCAGTGAGGAGTCTTTTTTGCAGTATTTTTTTAGTTGCGTGTGTGTGAGCAGGTCAAACTGGCCACGGGAAAGTGTGGGTCATCCACTGAAAATAAATTCAGTGATTTGATCATTGGCTTGGATGCAAGATTTATTGCATTTTTGTAATGATATATTATTTTCTCGTGCTTTTTTTAGGTCCCCAATGCAAATCTACTGTACTGCAAGCAAAATTGAATGATTGTGTTTGCAAGGTGCATCTTTCACGGTAGATGTTTGAATCCATGTCATTTACATCAGACTATTTATTGAATCCCGGTACCAAATAGGCATCCAGACTTATTTCCCCAACTGACAGATTCACGTTTTGTCCTTCATGTATCACCCATGTCCACAAACAAATCTTTAGAATGTCATGCAGCTAAATATCTCATCAGCTCTAACTTATAGTTCAAGAGTTGCTTCGAGTCCTGCAAAGTGCTGAAGAGATTACTGTGAGATTTACCAGATTAATGAAAGCCCAAGCAGCAAGGTAACGCTGTTCTAAGAAAACATTACAAGGAATAGTTGCTTAAATAGATTAAATGTATGTTCACATCCAGTCTATTGCAATACCTGATTCAGGTGATCTGAGTTTGTTTTACCAGCTCCTGGTTGGAACTAATCAGACTTTTTCTAGTCTAAAGAAATGCTCCCAGCACATCATCATTCCATCCCTTTCCCCACCTGCCTCTATAAATGGATCCACAGCACATCACAAGCTCCAGAAATACACTGTGACTATCAGCGACTTGGCTTCACCTGCAGCCCTCTCCGTGTGTGTGGGCATCTGAGTGTATGGCGGCAAACAGTGGGTTGCGAGTGCTCGTTGCAGTGTGTGGGATGTGGAAATGAGCGGCCCTACACCTCAACAGCTTCTACCTGGCAGCAAGTACAGATGATGAGCAGGTAGGTGGAGAGACAGAGCGTTAAGTGGTTGCTGTGGGGGCAGGGGGTTGGGGGTGGGGCTCAAGCTATGATCCCGCGACCCACTCAAAACGGCTACGCGACCCACATTTGGGTCGGGAACTACCATTGAGAAACACTGTTATAGAGATTATACCTTTCAGTTATATTGTCAAAGTACTCCTCAACAACAACAACCTAAGAAAATGATTTAAAATCAGCAGTACCAACACACAAGCATCTATAGATTGTTTTTTTCAAATTATATTTCCTGTACATGGAATCATTAATGTTTGCTTATGACTTTTTGTAAGCATTAACCTTTGAGCTGATACCAGCAAAATCTGTTTGTAGCAAAATGGTCCATTTTCAGCTGGAAATGATAACCCTGGGTGTTTGTTACTGTCTATCAGTTACTATGGTTAAAGTTTTTTGAGTGTCAAAATTGCCACTATCATCTGCACCGGCATGGTGAAGGTATCCTTATCACTAGCTGCCTCTCAATTCTTTGTGTGGTTTACCTTTGAAAATGGTTGTGAAACTTAGAGCTTGTGTAAGTTTGACAGTATTCTTAACAGTTTGAGTGTTTTTTTGTTTGCAGAATTCCTGCAAACAATCATTTGGTGAAAACCAAAAGGTCTCAGTGAAGGTTCCCCCCCGACTGAAACAGCATGTGCAGTTCAGGCTCAGTATGATGCGGTTACAGGTGACGGATAACCAAATGTGTCCATGTAATTGCCAAGTGTTACGTAAAAGGCATGGTTTGTTTCCGATTCTGAATCATTTTAGTGGCAGCAGCCTGCTTAGAGCCCCAGTGCTACTGGATTATGCCAGCATATTTTATCAAGCGTATTCATTTCCGCTTTTCCCTCTGGTAACCCAGATCTCTGAAAGAGAAAATGATGTGTCTGACCTATTTATGGTGGGCAGGTCAGGGTTCTTTTGGCCCCATTTCTCACACAGCTCGTATTTAGTTTATAAATGTATTATTGTATAGGACAGTATAAGCTTGAAAGCAATGAGCATATTGTTGTCTGAGTGGAAAATGTATTTTTCTTTAGTCAGACTCTAAATACATTGTGTAGTTTTGGTTTAGAAGTTTTTTTTTCTGGTGGGGCTGGACAAGGCTTTCTGCCACAGAATACATTGATATTTCCGAGAGTATTGTGCCTTCACCCTGGTTGCAACAATTTGGGGAAAGTATGACAGTAAAAAAACTCTTACCTCCATTAATTACATGGTATTTAAATGCATCCCAGTTGTCAGTCTGAACTGAACACTGTAAGTGTTAAGTCAAAAGTAGGATTTCAGAAAAAAGACAATTTTGTCATCTGTAAATGGTGAAGTTTTGTATTGTTGTCTGTATGTATAGTATCCTGTAGGTGGAGACACGTTAGCCCAGAGAGTTGCATTTTTGCGTGTGACTGAATTTCTTCAGATTGTTTTTTTAATGAGTCCTTGACTAACCCCTGCTGCAGTGATCCAGGGGCACGCTGCTCTGTTCAGCTGACCGCTTTCACACAACGCATGTTTTGTTCGCTTTGTACGTCATAGTTTTTCCTCCCAGAGAGTTTTTCTCACAGTAAAAAAAAACTCTGAATCTTGTGAAACCAGAAGTGAGAATTATTAATCTCCTACTTAAGTGACTTGATTTAGAACCTCACCATCACACAAACTTCCAAATGTAAATACTTAAAATACTAAAAACCATCAAGATTATGAATGGAGAACAGCATGATGGAGCCACCGAAGACTCTTAAGATGCTAAATGTCAAAGGCAAAATCCAAAATCCAGCAGTGTCTGTGCATGACAGATCAGATCTGTGGTCTGTTGTGGTGTGACATTTTCATGGGCATGAAGACATTTTCAGATAAAAAGGATTTGTCCCAGTCTGGTTTGCAAAAAGGTCCTTTCATTAGTATCTTGTCATATCTTGTCATGCAACTAGTTTTTCCTCCAGCTTGTCATTGTGCTCGTCTCTGTTTTGGTTTGTTTGTTTAGTTTTTGTAGAAAATAAGTGGGGATGACTTTATTGGCTCATTCATCATTAAGGACGAGGAAACGGGCAGAGTGCAGCCATGATTTTAAACTATGACTCACTTCTACTGTCTATGTCACTACTACTCTAGACAACATGAGTTTGCATGTGCCAGGGCCTACACAGACAGAGTTGATGTTCTATCTATCTATCTATCTATCCCTCCGTCTATCTATCGTTAAGCTTAAACAACAACACCAAAAATCAGAAAAAATGGTTTATTCATATAATAGAAATATAATTATCGTGGTGCACAGACTTATTGAGTCATAAACTAATCAGATCAACATTAACAGCTGTGGGTTGGCTTCGAGTTGTACGACAACAACACTTATTAGTATTTCATTGCTGAACAAACAACATTAAACTTAACGATTAAAATAGTTCCCCGCAGAAATGTATGCGAGCGCAATATGTTCGACGGTCAGTGAAGGTAGCGTGTTTGCAGCGGACCCTCAGAACTGAGCCACTTTCTTATTTTTCTCCCACGTTAGGTGAACGCACCGCAGGAGGGCGCGTCCGGCTCCCACCCGGTGCTTTGACGTCACTGGCGTCCGTCTCCGCACATGGATGGAGGAGCGCGTGGGCTCCGCCCTCTCCCGCCCTCTCCCGCCGCAGCTCTCAGTCCGCGAGTCGCGCGAGCTTCACTCAGCCAGACGCTCTCCGCCCTGCCGCACCACGGAGCCCTGTCTCCTCGAGCACCGAACCCGCCGACGCGCTTTCTTTCCCCCAATCGTATCTCTCTCTGAGAGGGGGAGCACACCGTCCTCGCGAGCTTTACTTACCCATTAAGCCCCGTTAAGACATATGGAGACAATGGCCAGACCTCTTCCTATAAATCCGACGTCCCTGCCGCCGACCCACGGCGTGCTCAAGTCCCTGCTGGAGAACCCGCTGAAGCTGCCCTTCCATCACAATGAAGGTACGTCCCTGCACGGACTCCTCTGGGCTTGTCACTCCGCAGCTTGTCTCTTTGTCATGTCTGCTGTTTATCAGATTAAAGTGCCGGCAAAGGACGAGGGGTTTAAACACACCTACTGCTGTCCTACGACCTTTGTCTAAAATCAGTGTAATGTTATGTGTGTAATGAGGGGGCGGCGTAGAGGGGGACACACGGCTGACAGCTCGGCGTAAACTTTTTTACCTTCAAGCTAACTAACTATTTTAGCTTGTATTCACACCTGAAATAGCACAAGACATAGCCATTCATGTGTTCTTGTTGCAAGTGCCCTGCTTTTAGCTCTGAGGTGCGTTTATAACCTTTTAATCCCTCTCGTCTTCAATGGGATTTATATTAGTGGTGCCGTATCAAGTGCGATTCAAGTAGGCAACTGGACTGGTTGAACATTTCTTGAAGACGTTTCACCTCTCATCCGAGATGCTTCTTCAGTTCAGAACCAGTCCAGTTGCCTACTTGAATCGCACTTGATATTACCATGACCTGGATGACTGAGAACCTCCACAGACATTAGTGGTGCCGCTAATTGCCAGCAGGGGGCGTGTTTTCTGCTTGTCAGCTGGAAGTCAGTTTTTGTAGTTTCACATCTGTTTGCATTTTTTTATGTATTGAGTGTTTCATTACATCAGCAGAACATAAATGTAGGCCTCGTTTTTTTTAATCTCACATGGTGTGTAGTCACGTCAGTTATCAACATATTGTTCCCCATGTTGATTGTTTTAGTTTATATTGGACATTGTTTTTAAATGTGATTTATAAATATTCCACCCTGTGTTCTCCCTCCCTCTACTTTTGTAGAGCTGAGGTGGATACAAAATCGCAGATTTGCACATCTAAAGAAATGTTCAACTCACAAGTTTTCAGTATTTTATGGTGAATTGGTTACTCTGATACTTTGAAATGACACACCAGGTCTGTTTTTAATCCATACACTGACCCATGATTCTCCCTGTGCCGTGTGATAATTTAATGACTTTCTGTTATTCCGACAGGGTTTGGGAAAGATAAGGAGAAAGAGAAGAAGCTGGAGGATGAGAGCGGCGGAGCCAGCCACCCACAGTCTGCCTTCCTCGGCCCGACCCTGTGGGACAAGACCCTACCCTATGATGGGGACAACTTTCAGCTGGAGTACATGGATCTCGAGGAGTTTCTGTCGGAGAACGGCATCCCAGCCAACACGGCTCAGCAGGTTGCCCAGCCGCCACAGGCGCCTCTCCAGCAGGTCCCGACACCCGCCCCACCCACTCCCTCCGTGGTGGACCTCAGCAGCCGCGCCACCACCTCGGTTCACACAGGCATGGCGCCCCAGACCTGCCTCCACAGCCCCAGCACAGCAGGTATGAAGCACACGCAGAGGAGCCTGGTGTACACACCTGTACGCTGGGTCATGTGGGTTCACGCACTTGTTCACACACTTGTTAACACCTGTTCAGTGTTAGAGGAGGCTCCCAGGGGCGAAGCTGATGTTTTTTCACCTGCTGCATGCACGCACACAAGCATACACACATACACGCACTGAGTCCTTGTTGCCTTGTCTTGAGTCCCCAAAGGCATCAGCAGTGTTATGAACCTGAAAAGCTGAAGCAGACCAAATTTTTGCATTGAGACTGAACTGCAAAACTTTGTGACAAAGTTCTCATTTTGGCCTGAACAACAGTCACACCACCAGGTAGTCTGTCAGCTTAATTCCATGAAGTGGGACCGGTTCTGTTTGCTCGTTGTTGGGTGAAATCATTTATAACTTTTCCTGAGGGAACCGCTAAACACAGAGTCACACAGAGGGAGCAAGTTGGCCTAATGTTAGAATGATGTTTGTAGATAGTCACAGCTGGTGGAACACCACCACAGAAACACTTCCTGTCCGCGTGTTGTGTCAAGAGTAGGAAGGAAGAAACCTTGATGAGGTATTGTAGTACTTAACTGTGGTAAATACATAATGACACCCTGCCTTTGTTTATAATAGGACCAGACAACAAACAATTTTCAACAAACAGCTTACCCAACTCACTTTACTTTTATCAAACTTTTTTTTCCAAAAAAATTAGTGCAGGCAAATACTTTGTTCAAACTGTAATGAATGAGTCATGTGAAGTCTGTGTTTTCAAAGAGCACATTTGAAAGCAACAATCTTGAATGATGAATTTATAATTAGATTGAAAATTAAAAACGTTTATAACGAAATGCAAAAAAATTGAAATAATAGTTCCAAAAAATGACCTCTTCCAGCCTTGAGAGCATAAGAAGTAAAGCACAAGAAAACTATGAAGCCTAGAGCTGCATTTGACAAGTAATTCTAGGTGATTCATTGTAAAAAAAAAATGCCAATGTCAAGGTTCCAGAGAGAAAAAACATATGACAATATGAGACCAGAGATTATTTGAGTCGCGTATGCTTGACCTGATCACCAAGCAGTTTGTCAAGAAGTTACAGTAGGTGATAGATTGAACCCAGGTGCAACAAAGTGTGGCTATAATGGCAAAAAAAAATATTCTTGGCTGTTACACGTAATTTGCTGACATGAATATATATAATGCAAGATAGTTTATTGCTGACAATCCTATTAGTTTGGAGGGCTGTGCGCGCTAAGCTAAGAGAGTTACCAGCTGAAATGTGAGCATATGTTGCTCAGAAAACCTATGTTTTGAAAACGGTGGCATTTGTGCCGTACTATTTATTCCGTAGTGAGCGCACATGTGAGTCACCTACCTACCTCACACTTCACGTGAACGCAGCTTGGGCTTCCTGCAGTGAGCCCGGCCATGTGACGGACACATGCCGGAGCCGTGTGCAGCGCTGAGCTTTTAACAGGAGCTTGTCACGGCATGGCTCTGCCTCCCTCTCCCTCCTTTGCTCACTCTCACCCCCCCACCCCAAAAAAACAAAAAATAAACACACACACACACACACACACACACACCCCTCCACGACACCCTCTCCACCTACAGTCCAGTCTTCTGCCTCCCTTGCCTGGCTCGGCTCCGACACAGCCTGGACCCAGAGCCAAGGCACAGGCTGTACCCTGCCGAGATCACATGGACTCGGGTGTGCTGCTGTCACGTGCACACAATATTGTTCCACTTCACTGAGCCGCTCATCCAACCAGCCACTCCACCACCACCACCCACAACAACCACAAACCGTTTGTGCATGCACTCTGCTTGCGAGCAGGCAGCTTGCTTTCATTGTTATC
This sequence comes from Colistium nudipinnis, assembly GCA_016785305.1. Taxonomy (NCBI): domain Eukaryota; kingdom Metazoa; phylum Chordata; class Actinopteri; order Pleuronectiformes; family Rhombosoleidae; genus Colistium; species Colistium nudipinnis. Next base: position 2,074,959 of record JAFBJU010001186.1, read on the forward strand.
AGGAAAGGCGAAACGGGCGTTTCCGTATTTTGCCAATCTGAAAAGTCCATGTCGGGGTCGAATAAGGAGGTGGACTCGTGCTGCTGGCGGGGGCCAAAAGGGGAAGTCAGATGAAGAAGGGGTTAAAGGGTGTGTAGTGGTGCATTCCATTGTGTCAAGGAAAGGTTGCTTTGAGAAAAGCACAAATCAAGATATTAGAGGAGGTAAATCTGGAGTTCATGTTATAAATTCAATAATAAGTTTGCATGTTGAAGCTGCAACTGGCCAGTCCTAATTAGTGCATCTGTCAATACTGGAGTCTGAAAAGAACATTTTTAACATTATTATTGTTTTAATAGCCAGTCTCCTTTTGCAAACCAACTTACCTTCCTTTTAGATGTCTTCATCATGTGGCCTTAGGATCAGAGTGACCGGCAGGAACAAATTCCTCTTGTGAATCATGAAGGTTTAGCCTCCTTCCCACAATCAATAGTATCAATTGGCTTCATTGAATATATTTTCCTGTTACAGCCAAGTATTACAGGTTTTACTTAAACGATACCCAAAAAGGAGAAAATAGTGTGTTTGTTGAGGACTATTTTCCAGCAGCAGATTATTAGGCATTCAGTGCTCTTCAGAGTATGTCGGGCAGCAAGGCCTTGTGTGGGATTGAATCAATTAAACCACACTTTGTTTCTTCATTGAAATACTGCAACATGTCAGTATTTTGTTTATGGAGAACAATGGAGCTATGTGCATTGGATATTCACCTTACACTTCAATATATAATATCACCTTTTTGGTCATGTAAAAGTCTAGTTGCATTCTTTTTAACCCAATTAGTGAAGGAAAACAATCCCTCTCATCAAACTGCCGTCTTGGAGGATGACTTGGCGGTCCCGTGTTACACCCAGGTCAAAGTTCAGCGGCTCTGTGCCTGCACACAGATACGACCAACATCTCTGCTTATCGCCAATCTAAACATTATCACTTGCGCGGCAACATCATGACACACAGCAGCTTTGATAAGATCACATTCTGCAGCCAGCGGTTTGTGTCAAATAAATGGATATATTCCCTTCTGCATGTAGCCGTTTGTGGGTCAGCTCTCGGCCACCTTCCCTGGCCTGTTTCCTTTCCTAGCTTTCTTGGCCTAGATTTCCTTTATGGTTTGTGTGTGTTGTGGGGGTTTGGAAAAAAAAGGACATTAATGCACATTAGTGCTGAATATTACAGCACAATGTAGATTTGCAGGTGATCATGGTGAGGGACGCTGTTTTAATATGCGTGTGCGAGCCTGACAGATTGTCTGAGACAGCAATTTAGTTTTAGTTGGAAGAAGCTTGCTGACTCACACTGCTTAGTTCATGAATTTTGGGATGTTATGTTATATGGCTATATGTGCTTGCCCATGCACTCATTACCTCTACAGTAAAACATGAAACCTTGTCCAGTGAAATCATGTGGTACTTACTCGTCCGGCTTTATCTGATTTGATGGAGCAGATACGATCAATTTAAAGCATTATCTCAATTGATCGATGAAAAACAAATCTTTAGATTGGAGGAGCAAGGTTTTAGCTCTACGAGCCAAGGACGATTATTTCCGTGGTTGGTTTATATATTTATTTAATAAAAAATAAATAAAGAGGAAAACAAGTTAATCTTTTTGCAGAAGTCAGATGAAATTTTATAAATGGAGTAATAGAAATAGGTGCCAAATGGATTAATTGTTTCTTGATGGATTCAAATGTACTTATTGTTTTAACCATGATAAAAACAAAAATTAGGCTTGCATGGATGTTACATTTCAATAAAAATATTTTTTTTGTAACCCTCAAGAAAACTGAATCGTAATAGGTCAAACAAACGTCAAATGTGAGGATTTTATAACATCTTAAATGTTGTTGATTCACTGCAGTAGCACAGAAAAAGATGCTAGATATGTTATTAGTGCTTAAACTCTTAATAGAGAAGTTGATCACAAGTTGACTAATAACTATCTTTTGGTTTTGGACAAGTGATCCACCAGAACAATATAATTGATCTGTGGCTTTATTGACTAAGCAATTAATCACTAATCGCTAATCACGAGAATAACTGGCTAATCTTTCACTTGTGAAATTAATAAATCTAATCATGAGGTCACAATTTGTCGTTCTCGCTTTGAGGCAAAGTCCTGTTTGTGTGCAGTGACCTTCAACATGTTTTGAAGGCGTGCAGTTGATAGAAAGTTGTTGCAGTTGTTATGTTTACAATGGTAAATTTGTCAATTTGTGTTATTTGATGAAGTGATAATTGGAGGGTCTAATCGTGTATGGTTGTGCATTCAAATGAACGCTGCCTTCAGTGTCAGCAGAAAAATGTTGTTTTCCTTGCCTCCACAGACCAATCTGTGGCAGCGTGGCTTTCGCTTCAGCTGGTTGTGTTTCTGTTGACGAGGGCCACAGCTTCCTGTGGGTCGGATGGCGTCTCCTGACGTACGGTCAGCACAGTATGAACACAGACTCGCTGTTTGTTTCTGATTTGCACACAGAAAGTAGAGCGGAGTCTGACAGGCCCCTTCTCTCAACCCGAAAGCGGATAGCGACTCGTCCATTTACACAGTGACCAAAGGTCAGGGGCATGGCCGTCATGGCCGGCTCAGAGGTAGAAAAATCTAGGTCATGATGTACAAGCTGTGCGCTGATCCAAGGCCAAGTGTTTACCTGCGTTTCTAAAGCTTGTGTGAGGGCACCACCTGCTGGTCGGGGAAGGGACCTACTCTCGATACGGACCAAATGTCTTTCCAGTAGCATTAAGTCCTCTGCCCTCAAGGTTGGTGCCGACACTCAGGCCAGGTCACGGCCACAAACATCACTAACACGTGAGCCTCTCGGAGGGGAAACAAGGCAGCACTCAGACTCTCAGGGGAGTCAGCCACCGCTGCTCAATCTTTATCTTCTTCTGTCCAGCGTAATCAGGACCCCCCCTAGAGCATGAGTGTTGTCATTTGGTTCCTGCTGGTTCTGCCATTATTAAAGGTGTTTTTTTTTTTTTTTATTCGTGCAGCACTGTCCTCAACCCGGGACACCCCCAGCCCCATCGACCCAGAGACCATTCAGGTGCCCATGGCCTATGAGCCCGACCCGGCAGACCTGGCTCTGTCCAGTGTCCCCGGCCAGGAAATGTTCGACCCCAGGAAACGCAAATTCTCTGCCGAGGAGCTGAAGCCACAGCCCATGATCAAAAAAGCCAGGAAGATCTTCATTCCTGAAGACCTGAAGGTGACACGGGGTGGGGAGGTGTTTTTGTCGCTCCGATGTTGGGACCTGTTGTTATGTTAGGGTCTAATCCCATTATGGGAGGAAGACTCTAAACTAAACAGGCCGCACGTCCAAACACAAGGAATATATCTTGGTCTAATGCCACACTTTATGCTTGTTATGTACTTTACCATAATGAAAAATTGCATAATTATTTATTGTAAATGTAATCATCTCAAGACAAACTAAAAGGAGAAAAAACGGATACAATAGCAGTACAATTATCTTTATAATTGTATTATAAAGATTATATTCTTATTCCACATTAAATGCTACTGACATTTCACTGTTGAGGTTATAAAATACAAAAAGCAGGTTTTCTTCTAAACAATGTACCTGTTGACGAGAACTAAAGTTCTGCTAACAAACATTTTGAGTTGGATCAGGAACATTAGAAGATGAATCAAGTTGTTAAAGTTTTGTTTTTGAGACACCAAAATCAGGATGAGGTTTGAGTGTGAAATGACAAGAACATGTGACGGTCCTGCTGGGAGATAGAGTCATAAACCTGTCTGCTCTGTTGTTCCCCTCAGGATGACAGGTACTGGGCCCGGCGCAGAAAGAACAATGTGGCAGCCAAGCGCTCACGGGACGCACGGCGGCTGAAGGAGAACCAGATCGCCATCCGGGCCGGCTTCCTGGAGAAGGAGAACGCCGCCCTCCGCATGGAGGTAGCGGACTTGAGGAAGGAGCTGGGCCGCTGCAAGAACATTCTGTCTAAATATGAGGCCCGACACGGGTCCCTGTGAGCCCCCACTCCTCCCTTTCCAAAGTTGAAACCCATCCCCACCACCAAGCCCCCCCCTCCTCCGACACTTTACTGCCCAGTCCTATTTTTTTCCTCAGTTTAAACGGCAATGTCTCTTTAGGTGGTCACCCCCCACCAACGCCATCCTCACTTCCTCCCATTCCTCCCCATTCCTCCACCCCCCAACCCACAACTATATGATTCTGGTATTATTGCTGACATTTTCTCTCTACTATTAATAAGCTTAAATTTGTCTGTTCCCTCTTCTGTTTCCTATACACATTGTTTGACTGAATATATACTGTATATATACACATCGATATATGTTTATATATAATATATATATATTTATAGCGATGTAAACATATACATATATACATAGATAAATATTTACACATGCTTTAACTTTAATGTACTGTGAGGAGTTATGAGCCAAACCACCAGCTGAGTCCCCTACCTCCCACGCCCCCTGTACACTTTTAAGGAACAATGCCATGCCGTTTGTTTCACTTTCCTACCAATTTTATATGTGACTAAAATCAGTTGTTTCCTGTCTCTCCTATTTCCTTCTTCGCTGTGCTATGATCATGTGAAGCCCCCTAAACCCAGCCCACATATCTTGGTGTTTCAAGCCTTGTACATTGTTCATTTCTTTACTTCGGTCTGCTTTCGGACCATTTTTGAACTCCTTTCTTGATGTTCACGTTGTACTTCAGTTGTCGAATGCCCCATAACCCCCTGGCGTTCCAACACTTCTCCCCCCTGGCTTCGCTAAAGCAGTATCCTCTGTATTTTTGACTTGTCAGATGGCATTTAATTTTGTGTGTGCAATCGTGGTGTAGATTTGGAGTTTTTGTTTTTTCTTCATTGCCCGGACACTGAGCAATAATTCCTGTCTAGAACTAAACTTACGCAACAACTTTCCACCTCACACTTTTTTGCTCACGTCCGTTAACAAAGTTACCCCCTGGACTAATGCGTGTCTCACAATCTGATCCGGCTGCAATGTGTCCACTTGCTCAACATTTCCTCTGCCTCATATTTATCTACCTTTTATTTGTCAGATGTTGTCGGAAGATACGTATATGTATTAATACTACTTTTGACATCGTTGTCTTCAGATTTAATGATCATTTCCTTAACAAATCAAGAACCTGTCCACAAAACTTTTCTTTCCCCTTTTGTTTTCGTTAGTTAACTATTTTTGCTTGTGCTGAACTTAGCATGATCAATAAGTGTTTTTATTTTAGAAATCAACAGATGTCTGTAGTCTCTCTTTATAGCTCTATGTTCTTTTTAAAGAAGGCTGTATGAATGTAAAAGATGTTGACAAAAAGGTTGGATGATGTTGTCCAATACTGTGGTTAACCCAATCAATTTGTTTACTGTAAACCAAACGATTCACAACAGAGACGATATATTGGTTACAAGAGATATGTTTATATAAACCTATTCTATAAGTTGTTCTTTTTGTACAGTATTTTTCCTATACATTACTGAACTATGTATTTTAAAGGCACAACCGTATGATTAAAAGTACAAGTATATAACTCTAAGACAAACGCATATAGTGGTATTTTAATATTCTATATTAGTATGTAGTTGTTCCACAAAGATTTTTGGATATTCAGCAGCACCCAAATCTATGGGGCATTATTATAATTATCATCATATCACTCAAGCTTATATTGGTGCACTCAAGCATCAGGGATGTTTCGGTTATGCCTGAAGTTCAAAAGATCTGACTTTTTCTTCTAATTATAAAAAAAAATGTTAATAAAACAAATCATTCATGTAAACGGTAATTCCAGTCGAGATTTTTGTTGAACTTTATTGATTATATCCAAAGGTGTGTGCAATGTAAATTCATTATTTCCTGAAGTGTTTTTTTTTGCGCTTGAGAGGGTGTCTAATCTTCGGGTTCTTTTCTGTAGGGATGCACTCGAGTGTCCACGGATTTTGTAGAGAAGAGTGAAGACTGGAATGATGCCTTTTAAATACGGGAGGCATCCTATCAATGTATCACGAGAATGTGTTTTATGTGCATTTTGTTTTATAATGTTTAAGTGCTTTTAAATGTTTGCCTTTTTTTTAATGTTTTTTGACGACTATGACCGTTTTTGTCAAATTTGGACGAAATACTATACTATGACTTTTTCACTTTTACCATGATTATTTTGAGTTCCCTACGTTGACATGCATTTTTTAAATGTTTCACTTTTTTGACGATTTTTTTTTTTGGACAACATGCTATTCTATGACGTTTTCACTTTTTCATAATTTTTGACCTCAACCAAGTCTTGTCGCGTTTCCAATGTTGCTTCACATTTGTGAAGCTTTTTAAAATTAATATTTTTAGACGACATACTAAGCTATGAAGATTTTTGTCAGGTTTTTTACTTTTTCAACTTTATTTGCAGCTCAAACATATTTTTCACGTTCAAAATGTTTGACTTTTGGTCCGACATAAGGCTATAGTAAGGCGTTTTTTGTCCAATTTTTGACGACCTGTATACTATGACGTTTTTGTTTTTTTCCACTTTATTTTCGCATCTACCTTATTTTTAGACACTGCTGATTTTACTGTGCGAGTTTTGAGGGTTTTGAAAAGTTTGACTTTTTGGCTGACATAAGGCTATAGAAAGGCGTTTTCTGTCAATTTTTTTGAATTTTTGACCTCATGTATACCATGATGTTTTCACTTTATTTTCGTATCTACCATATTTTTAGAACCTGCTGATTTTACTGTGCGAGTTTCGAGGGTTTTGAAATGTTACCACATAAGGCTATAGTAAGGCATATTGTGTCCAATTTTTGACGACATGTATACTATGACGTTTTCACTTTTTTTTTTGCATTTACCCTATATTTAGACCCTACCGATGTTTTTCTGCGAATTTCGTGCGTTTCAAAATTTTTTACACTTTACTCGACTTAAGGTTTTAGTAAGGCGTTTTGTCAATTTTTTGACGACATGCTACACTATGACGTTTTCACTTTTTCACTTTATTTGCATATCTACCCTACTTTTAGACCCTGCCAATGTTACTGTGCGAGTTTCGAGTGTTTTGAAATTTTTGACTTTTTGGCGGACATAAGGCTATAATAAGGCGATTTCTGTAAAACATTTTTTTGAATTTTTGACCACATGTATACTATGATGTTTTCACTTTACTTTTGCAGCTACCATATTTTTAGACCCTGCCGATGTTACTGTGCGGGTTTCGTGTGTTTTGAAAAGTTTGACTTTTTGGCCGACATAAGGCTATAGTAAGGCGTTTTGTGTCAAATATTTAACATTTTTGACAACATGTATACTATGACGTTTTCACTTTTTTCACTTTATTTTCGCATTTACCTATTTAAGGCCCTACTGATGTTAATGTGCAAGTTTTTAGAGTTTTGAAATTTTTGACTTTTTTCCCAACATAAGGCTATAGTAGACGTTTTCGTTTTTTTCACTTTATTTTCACATCTACCATATTTTTAGAACCTGCTGATTTTACTGTAGGAGTTTCGAGGGTTTTGAAATGTTTGACTTTTTGGCCGACATAAGGCTATAGTAAGGCGTTTTCTGTCAATTCTTTGGAATTTTTGACGACATGCTATACTATGACGTTTTGACTTTTTTTTTTCGCATCTACCCTATATTTAGACCGTACCGATCTTTCTGTGCGAGTTTCGAGCGTTTCATAATTTTTTACTTATTGGCCAACATAAGGCTATAGTAAGGCGTTTTTTGTATTTTTTTCAATTTTTGACGACATGCTATACTATGTTTTCACTTTACTTTCGCATCTACCCCTTTTTTGGACCCTGCAAATGTCACTGTGCAAGTGTTTTGAAATGTTTGACTTTTTTTGACGACATGCTATACTATGATATTTTCACATCTACCTTATTTTTAGAACCTGTCGATATTGCTGTGTAAGTTTAGAGTGTTTCGGAATTTTTGACTTTTTGCCCGACATAAACCTATAGTAAGGCGTTTTTTGGTCAAATTTTTGATTTTTTTACGACATGCTATACTATGACGTTTTCACTTTATTTTCACGTCTACCTTATTTTTAGACACTGCTGATTTTACTGTGCGAGTTCCGAGGGTTTTGAAATGTTTGACTTTTTGGTCGACATAAGGCTATAGTAAGGCGTTTTGTGTCAAATATTTAACATTTTTGACAACATGTATACTATGACGTTTTCACTTTTTTCACTTTATTTTCGCATTTACCCTATATTTTAGGCCCTGCTGATGTTAATGTGCAAATTTTTACTGTTTTGAAATGTTTGACTTTTTGCCCAACATAAGGCGTTTTTGTCAAAATTTTAGATTTTTTGACAACATGCTATACTATGACATTTTCACCTTTTTCACTTTATTTGCAGATCTACCCTACTTTTAGGCCCTGCCGATGTTACTGTGCAAGTTTCGAGTGTTTTTAAATGATTGACTTTTGGGCAACATAAGGCTAAGTAAGGTGTTTTTGGTCCATTTTTTTACGACATGCTACACTATGAAATTTTCACTTTTTTCACATTATTTTCCCATCTACCCTATTTTTAGACCCTGCCGATATTACTGTGTGAGTTTAGAGTGTTTTGAAATGTTTGACTTTTTGGACGACATGAGGCTACAGTAAGTCGTTTTTTCTCACATTTTTGAATTTTTGACGACATGCTATACTATGACGTCTTTCAATTCTCACATTTTTTTTTTTTACATATTATTCATATTATTCGCGTTCTTTCTATTTATTAAGTGTTTTAAAATTGTTAATTTTTTTTGTCAAATCTTAAACAACATACAATACCTGAAGTTTTTCAGATTGACATACTATACTTTTAAGTTTTGGTCAAATTAAGAAGACATACAATACTATGAGGTTTTTCACTTTTTTTCCACCACAATCATATTTTTTGCATTCCTGACATATTTGGACTAAATTAAAGTGGAAAGAAAAAGTTTATGGAATATAAGTTAAAATAAAACAATGTTAAGTAAAATCTGTTTAAACATTAAATACTATATTTGAATTCTATTATATATTTATAATATTTAAATGTTAAGTTATCTGGAGCAGCTATTTGCTATATGTGGATGCTTGTCTCTACAAAAGAGATCCAATACTGTGAGTGCCAATTAATATTAATTACTATTTTACTATGACTTTTAATACTTAGTTAATGTTAAATGCGTTGCCTAAATTTAGGGAGAAGATGAACAGGATACAGTGAATATGTGGCGTG
>JAFBJU010001186.1:2085243-2123043 GCA_016785305.1 Colistium nudipinnis
TTTTTGACGACATGCTATACTATGACGTCTTTCAATTCTCACATTTTTTTTTTTTACATATTATTCATATTATTCGCGTTCTTTCTATTTATTAAGTGTTTTAAAATTGTTAATTTTTTTTGTCAAATCTTAAACAACATACAATACCTGAAGTTTTTCAGATTGACATACTATACTTTTAAGTTTTGGTCAAATTAAGAAGACATACAATACTATGAGGTTTTTCACTTTTTTTCCCACCACAATCATATTTTTTGCATTCCTGACATATTTGGACTAAATTAAAGTGGAAAGAAAAAGTTTATGGAATATAAGTTAAAATAAAACAATGTTAAGTAAAATCTGTTTAAACATTAAATACTATATTTGAATTCTATTATATATTTATAATATTTAAATGTTAAGTTATCTGGAGCAGCTATTTGCTATATGTGGATGCTTGTCTCTACAAAAGAGATCCAATACTGTGAGTGCCAATTAATATTAATTACTATTTTACTATGACTTTTAATACTTAGTTAATGTTAAATGCGTTGCCTAAATTTAGGGAGAAGATGAACAGGATACAGTGAATATGTGGCGTGTAGCTTGGCGTGCATGTACTGATTAAAACCACCAGGGGGCACCAAAGCAGCAATGTACTGCATCTAAAACATAGTAAATGGTAATACCACAAACAGGGCCGTAGGATCAGATTAAAGTTCTGAGTGCACCTTTAAGCCCTTTTTGTGCTGCATTTATGTGACCACTAAATTGAAGGACACTCAGACACGGACTGATTTCTGACATAATTTAGATTTATAATCATTGTAATTACATCTATCTTATCATCTTTAATATCAAGTGCGATTCAAAGTAGGCAACTGGACTGGTTGAAGGTTTCTTGAAGACCACTGGTTTATGCAGTCCAATGCCCTGAGGACCGTACTGATCAATATATAGGAGAAACAAAACAACCATTACACAAGCACATGTCACAACACGTGAGAGCAACCTCCTCTGGCCAGGACTCAGCCGTTCATCTACATCTGAAGGACAGTGGACACTCACTTGAGGATGAAAATGTTCACATTCTGGCCAGAGAAGACAGATGGTTTGAAAGAGGAGTAAAAGAAGCCACCTTTGCTAGAACAGAGATGGAGGTTTGCGACACCATCTTTCAGCCACCTTCAATGCTGTCCTTCACTCTCTCCCAAGGAAGGTAAACAACAACAACTCAAAGAAAATCTCTGTGAAACTAACAACCCTCATTTACACCTAGACTCAGGCGAAACCCATAACCTGAATCTGGGCCAGTTGGCCTACGACCTGCAAGTTTAACACAATGGTCCTGTAATTAGGTACTCATCCTCTGATTAATCTCACAGAGGATAAATACCTGAACTTTTGCAGCAGCTAGTTAGAACTGAAGAAGCCTCTCGGATGAGAGGTGAAACGTCTTCAAGAAATCTCCAACCAGTCCAGTTGCTTACTTTGAATCGCACCTGATATTACCATCACCTGGATGACCGAGAACCTTCACAGACATCTATATCATCTGTACTGTGTGTCACATCTAACTCTGTTTATCATGTGATTTGTTTTAGAATATATGTCGATGTTCTGGAGAATAACTGTATATACAATTAACTAGTATTTCACCTTTATCAAACAATTTCCTTTGGGATAAAAAAGTCCTTTCCTATCGTATCTTACTGTATCTTATTTGTACATTGTAAAAATACTATGCTGTTATTCCCAAACAATGAAAAATATAAGTATTATTATTATAAAGAATACATCTTTATCATACGTTTTGTTATGTTTACAATCATTAAATTGATTAAATTAAACATGAATATATATACTTCCGGGGTTAAGGTTGACAAAAATCTTATGAACTTCTTGTGCTGGCTGCAGAGGACATTGAACAGCATACGTAAGTGAAACTTCTGTGCCAACAATGCCCTAAATACGAACTCATCAATATTTTTTATAATATTTTGTTCATCTTGACTTGACCTGAATCTGGAGTGATTATGTTGAATAAATCCCTTGTTCTTACGTTAAAGTGAACAGAAGCTGTTTTGTTACTACATACTATACTATGACGTTTTTGGTAAAGTTTTTGAGGACGTACTTGTACGATGACGTTTTTTCATAAATTGTTTTCAACATTTTTAAATTAGTTTCACAACTATGATGATATTTTCACATTTTTCAAGTTTTTCTGCATTTTCAAATTAGCTTAGCTAATCGTTTTGGTCGCCATGCAATCTATACTATCACATTTTGATTAAAAAATCTAAATTGAAACAAGATCGTTATAGTGTTGGACCAGTATTTTAAGATCATAAAGGAGGGGAATTAATTTGGGCTCCACTCTGAAATTAGTGGACTGGACACAGTATTAAGTCAAAAGCTAGGAAAATGTATTAGCACACAAAGAATTTGTGGGTAGTAAATACTATTAAATGTCTGTTTTAAAGCGCTTGTACAAGTCTAGGTGCACCCTAAATGAAATCAAATATTTTAAAAAAGTGTTTGAGGAAGGACATTTAAAAGAACTTGAACCAAAGTCTTACCACACTGGAAGCAGGCAGTTGAATCCTTGAAGGAAAACATAGGTGTCTTGCCATTCCCCTAGTCAGGGAGAGAATCTAAAATCCAGAGTCAAAGGCCATCAAAAAGCAGCCTGTGTAACAAAACACAGCTGTAAACACGTGTTTCAAATATATCTACTGCAGGGCACTAAAATGATAACTTGTGTGGAATTATTATAATCAAATAAGCATAACCCTTTATACCTTTATAATTGAATACTGTTTATACTTACTGTATATCTTGAATACTTTCTATCACTAAGTTACTCACTATATAGCTTTCCTGCTAAATGATCAATGAAGTATTCACCAACTTGCCCACATTCCAATGAAGGTATTTATGGTGTCTCACAAACCAGACTTTATGGAGGCCATAAAAAATGCAATCGGTTTTGGTAATAGTTACCAATTAGTTAAGTAAACTAATTCAACGGTAACTGATTTACACATGCCAAGGGAAGGAGCTTTGGACTATGCCCTGAGGACATCTATTTTGGAGGAACGTTGTCCACAGGATACTGGACAATGATAGGACAAGAAAGCCACATTGGGCATGGACATGGACTAAGACCTCCAATCAAGAACAAGACAACACCCCAACTGGAAGACTTAAAATCAAATGTAACACAAAGAAACAGTGTTATTCTGTGGGAGCTGTTAGGGAGGAGACAGTAACATCAGTAGCACAGGGTACCCCTCAGCTGAGTGTGTGTGTGTGTGTGTGTTACAGATCATATCACAGCTTATTGATAAATAACCTTTAATTGAGAGAAGTTTCCGGTTCATCCTTGTTTCGACCCTTCTTCCAAAATAAGAACACAACACTTGTTATCAAACCATAATTTGAAATAACTATTGCATTAATGAAAAAAACGTGCTGCGTAGTAATACACAGAATGCAACAAGCCATCATCCATTACTTGCACTTTTAATTCGTTTTCTGAACGACTTCTAAATCACATCAAGCACAAATGACACACATTATGCACATTTGCCCTCTCGCAAAAGTAACTGAGTAAAGCCTAATGGCCAACACAACAGGACGTGGATATAGCGTGTCGATCGCTCACAGCATGTAGCCGTTAGCACGTCGCCGCTAGCATTTAGCTTCACTCACCTAGGGAACGAGAAGCAGTGGCAAAGGTTCAGTTTCCCATGGGCAGCTCCGGCGTTCACAAACAGCTCCAGTGATTGGCAAAATTGTGCCGGGCACATGCACACCTCAGCAACTCCAGCTTGTCGTTCTCTCGCTCGCTCAGTTTCCTCATGAACCAAAGGAGCTCCCTAGCTGCCAACGTTTTGACCAATAAACACAGTTGTGGTGTAAAACTTCTGATACATAAATAATAAATCAACATAAAATAAAAACGAGATAAAAGACATTGTATCTTCCACAGTGGGTCATTTAAGTGTGGCAGTATTTAAAATAAAATACATAAATAGTCAAATAATCAAACAGAATGAAATAATTTTCAGTGTGTGAGAACGTTGTTGTATCCTAGGTTTATCCAGTATATTACAGAACAAACTTACAGCTTTCTATAGTTTGGAGGACCCTTTTTTGCTTCACTTCTCTGTGTGCAATTAAATGGCGGATGGTCACAAAAGGGCTTTCATGGAATTCAGTTTTATTATCACTAGATTTAGAGTCAGTTATCAGGGGTATGGGGTGGATTTTAGAGTAAGGATCCTCATTACATAACAACTGATCTTCCAAAACCCACTTAGGCCTTAAGCCGCTCACTGATGGACACATAAATGAGGGCCACCGGTAGAGTACATTATTATTATTACATTATTCGCCTCAAGGAGACCGATATCTGTTGTGATAATTAATGTAGGTTGTGGGAGAGAAAGGTCATACTGTAGATCGTCAGCAAAAATAAACTTTGCACTGCCAACATGCTCCAATTCAGTGAAATGTCAAACAGGACAATGTTACAGAAGCTGGCGGAAATAAAAAATAAACATGCTTTTGAACCATTAATCCCTTCGGGTCAAGCTAATCTCTAACATTGAACAGAGCACATTCCACGGCAAAGTGCATTTCATATTTGTTTTAGTCAGTTTCAGGCTCAAATTATTCATGTCAGACTGTGGCTGAGTCAATAAACATGACAGTGATTATCAGCTGCCTTCTATAATCAGTCACATGCCTACTTGCGTTTATTAGAAGTTGGATAAAAGTTGAATGGTGCTGCTGAATCTTTGGAGCACACTCAGGGAAAATGACAGGGACCTCGTTTATCTTTATTCCGAGGGTGTACTGAGCACAGGCAAAACTTGAGGTCACGTACCACTTACTCATAAGCATCACACTGGGACAAACATTTAACTTGAATATAACCCATAAGGGCTTCTCCAGGACCCGCGCCAAGGCTGTGGAACAATTTTAATTAAAACAATCTCTCAAATTTGGCATTTTCTTCTATTATAATTGTATAAGTGTATATGTTGTGTTTAATAGAACCACACGACACAATCAGTTGACAAAGGGTTTACTTTTGTGACATTGTATCTAATGAGACAGAAAATATGGACAGTCTTACCTACAGTACCTGTATTGTTGCACTCACACGAGGTATTTTGTGACCAGCAGAGGGCAGCAAACACATGGGATTCCCCTCTAACTATCGTGCAAGAAGGTTTCATACCATACAGACCTCTCAGCCGGGACTCAGACCACAGGCAAGGAATGAAGACAATTTTGCAGAACAAAGAGTAAAATACTTGAGGATGAAATACCAAAATGTGAAAGAGGGAGCTTTTTATTTGTTTCTCTTTCCTGTGTTAAATCCACATACGATTCAGACAGTCCTGGATGCTATTCTACAGAGCAGGGGAAGACGCCCAGAGTATATCGTCTGATGTTTGAGAAAAAAAAAAACAATAATTAAGGGAACAGGGAGGTCTCCACCACCGTCATAAAAATCAAAAGAGGGAATATCTTTTGGAAAACGTATGTTAAATCTCTGTATGTGCGAGTGCCCTTAACTACGTGTAAGTCAAACATTTCATTTTGGCTCATGCATATAACACCATTCTCTTCAGTCAAAATGGTCAGTGAAAAATCCCCCTTTCACCCTCATCCCAGAAGCTTTTTGACTGGTGTGTAAAAATGTACTAACCTATGCTGTTGGGGTGTGATCCAGGAATTCAGTTAAGAAAAGTTATTACATTTTTTGCAAAAATACTGTCTTATCACAACAGAAAAGCAGAAAGTGGCTACAGCCATGCTCCCAGAAATGTTTGTGTGGGGCTCAAACTCTTTCTGTGTGTGTACACACAGAAGATTGCTCTGACTTGATAGAAGTAAATGTTACACTGAAGCTGCTGCACTTTAACTAGTTTGACTTTCAACTTCAGATTTGATATACAGTACTTGTAATTTACTTGGGTATTTCACTTCTACCAAAATCATTTTGAGGATACAATTGTGCTTTCTGCTCCTCTGCCCTTTTTTGAAAGCAATAGCTCTCAGGTACTTTAATGATGTGCATTTACCATTTTTTTTTAAATAAAGGCACCATTGTGGATTAAAGTAGTAGTAGTAGCCAGTAGGTTGATGGCAGAGGGAGGAATTTCTGCACTAAGCACCCGGCCAAACAACAAGTAGTGGGAGGAGACACTGCTTAGATAGTTAGTTGTCTCCTTCTGTAGAGACCCTGCAAGGAACAGGATCCCCAGGGAAGAGGAGGCAACCCATCGACTTCCAAACTTGGGAGTTATTTCAGTTAGTTGGAAAAGCATTTTTTGGGAGAAAGTCGCTCAGGGATGGGATCTGTGAACATGTGATTTTTAAATTGTCTTACCCTTGACTTAATATCTGTAGGTCCTGGAAACTATTATCACTCTCTGGAACAGTGCAAAAACGTCCAAAACACAGCTGCCACAGTAAGTAATGAATGTTCCAGTTTAATATAATATATATATTTATATATATGTATAGAATTTCTCTGGAGAAAGTTACAGTATATAGAATTTGTGTATATAGATTGTGTTTGTATTGATGTGTTTATGGTGTTGACTGTGGTTGTTGCGGTTGGATGTGGAGCTCAGCCGTTTGTTGACCGTGAGATGGAGGTGTGTTGATTCTGGCTGGTTTGTGTTGACCGTTCATCCATCAGTGTTGACCTGCAAATACGTTCCAGCCACAGGGAGATTTGCGTACATTGACCTGGCAAGGAAACATCTGGTCAACAGTCAAGAACCACAGCACAATGTTTTACTTGATTACAAAGTGTATGTCTTTGTGTCAGAAATGATGGATCTTCAGTCAGACACAATGAGGGGATATTTATGTGTCGTCACTCCTGTGGTCATTTACAAATGATCTCCTCTCCTCCGCTGCCAGGGTGTCCTCAGATGAGCAGATTCATGGAGAAAGCACTCACATTAGCTCTGACTCTTTTCCTAACACTCTATGCGGACCTACCACAAGCCGGAGGTCGGAAGGAGGGAGCCAATGGAGGGAACACTCAGGAACGTTCATCGCGATCCTCAGATACAAATGGAGGCCGTTGCTCTTACACCTTCATCGTTCCACAGCAAAAACTGACGGGAGCTCTGTGCCTAAACACACGGACTGCTACCACCAACCAGTCAGAGGTGGCAGCGCTGCGGGCGGATCTCAGGCGACAGCAGGAACAGATGGAGAAACTCCAGGGCCAACTTGACCAGGGGGGGGCCTTGGCCGCGGATGTAAGAGCCCTGCGCAAAGAGAGCAGCGGCATGAATTCCCGCATTACCCAGCTCTATGCCCAGCTGCTAAATGAAGTGATCAACACGAAGGACCAGGCTTTGGAGCAGCGGAGGGTGGAGAACCTCCTGCTAAATGCAACAGCACAGGTGAGCACTGCAATGATTGTGGATGTTTGATCCATGCCATAGCAAAGCAGTCCTCTTCTAATCATACCCCATCTCATCTGATATCTATTGTGGGGGGTGGAACATCTCAGGCACTGCAGGTGTCCAGTGATTACAGGGAGCTGGAGAAGAAATATGGAGCCCTCACCTCTATGATGAGCTCCCAGAACCAGCTTGTCGTTCGCCTGGAGAAGCAGTGCCAGTGCAAGGACTCGACCCACCAGCCCTCTGTGGTAGGGAACAAGCTTTAGTCTGCATGTTGCAAATATGTCCTTGAGTTGCACACCAGAGCTGAGGATGTTGTGTTGCCTTTTGTGTTGGTCTGGACAGGTGATGACTGAACCACCAAAAGGCCAGTCTAACGGGCATCCTAATTACAGCTCTGAAGCCAACGAAATGACCAATGATGTTCAAAGGGACCAAAGTGCTCCTCTACCACAGCAGGAATCCACTGGGGGAGGTTCCCTACCTAGCACTACAGCTAAAACTCCTACTGACCCCCCTTTCATTAGTTTCCCCGTCACAAAGACACCAGGTATGTCTATGTCAAACGGGTCTGCTGGAAGAAGTGCTCGATTAGGCTCCAACTTGCGTGTGTGAGTGAGCCAATCTTCTGTTTAGTTGCTTAAATAAGCAGATGCAACTGATGGAGTCAGTGACCTCCTGGTGGGAGCCCTATCTCACTGGGAGTGCTTAAACAATGTCAAAAACAGCAAACAGCTCTTATCAGAGCAGCCAGGGTTTACAATTAGACCACAGCATTCGTTTGTGCTTTAAATGACACCGCAAACCTGCCCAACAGGAATGTTTGAAATTACAAACTAAAAGTGTTTGAACAGTCTGTCTGCCAAACAGACAGAGCCTTAAGTGTGAGTGTGACTGAAAACCTCCAAAGGGCTCTGATGAAAGACTGCGCATTGCCATCTAGTTTTTGCTGTATACTAACACACACACAGTTTTTAGGAACTAACTACAGTGCTTTAAAACTTGAGGTTTTTCGTCTTTGTTCATTTTATAACTGTGACGTGAGACACTGAACATGTTTGCGGGAAAAACAATCTTGGGCTCTGAACAGATAAGACGAAGCCTCATGATAATGATGGGATCCCCCTAGACTGTAAAACAAACAGAATTCCCAATCCCTCACCGCCCACAGCCCACTACTTGGTTAATGTCTGAGACATGAATTAGGTTGGAAGTGACTTAGTTTCAAATTTGTACCCGTCTATTGACTATTCAAAACTATAGCGCACATAATGATTTAGCTCATCTGTAAAGAAATATAACATATTGTCTTACTTATTATGTCTCTCTGGTTGCGTCATTTGTCCCCACTCAGGGCCATGGCGGGACTGCCAGCATGTGCTGGAATCGGGCGAGACCACCAGCGGCATATACCTGCTCCGCCCGCAGAGTGCCAACCGCCTCATGCAGGCTTGGTGTGAGCAGAGTCAGGCTCAGGGAGGGTGGACGGTCATCCAGAGAAGACAGGACGGGTCGGTCAACTTCTTCAGGACTTGGGAGCAGTATAAGGTGATTGGGGCACCCCCAAAGTGTATGCCTTACATCCTTACGCTAACCTGAGCGAGGCCTCTGATAAACTGGGATTTTGGTGTATTACAGCAAGGCTTTGGGAACCTCGATGGAGAGTACTGGCTTGGCCTGGAACACCTCTACTGGCTGACTAAACAGGCTCATTACAAGCTCCGGGTCGCTCTGGAGGACTGGCAGGGGCGCCAGGTGTTTGCAGAGTACGACAGTTTCCACCTGGAACCTGAGAGTGACTGGTACCGACTGCGGTTGGGAGAGTACCAGGGCAATGCAGGGGACTCCCTTTCGTGGCACAACAACAAGGCCTTCACCACTCTGGATCGAGACAAGGACAGCTACACAGGTCCACCCCGCTTTTTGTTGTCCCTGTCAACACAATGGCCTTTTCTGGCACTCATTCTTTATTTGGTTTTGTCAACAGGTAACTGTGCTCATTACCAGAAAGGAGGCTGGTGGTACCACATGTGTGCCCACTCCAATCTGAATGGTGTGTGGTATCGGGGCGGACACTATCGCAGTCGCTACCAGGATGGGGTCTACTGGGCTGAGTTCCACGGGGGGTCCTACTCCCTGAAACGAGTTTCCATGATGATCAAACCCACGTGACAGAGCTGTGACCTGGACATGAGAGAGTGAAATAATACAAATAATAAATAAATAAATAGTAAATGAAATAAAAGCTGATGTGAATGATCCTCAGACGTGTGTAACGGGTATCTAACAATGTCTAATTGTTTATTAAATAAAATGTTGGTAGGTAGTTAGATGCCAGTGTGATGTGTATAGACTGCGAATCATTCGATGATGACTAATATGTACCAGGTTGACAAGGTGTTGCAATTTCCAGGGAAAACTTCGATTTTCTTTTTTCAATTGATCATGTGCTTTTCCATAAAATGATGCCAAATGTATGACATGTTTTTTCAAACAAAACAGAACGTGTGATGAGGGAATATATAACGGTTGACACACAAAAAGCTGTGGTTGTGGTCATTTCCTGTCAACTGGGGCGTTGAACTTCCTGTTTTATTCGATGTTCTTTATTTTCTCTTATTTTTCATTGGTTTGATAGTCAGGCAGGTCACAATTATCCCCAACATTGTAGCCTGCGCTAGTCCAGGTACCAAAGCTGGACATCCTCCGGACCACACTGAATCGTACCTCGCCTATTCCATGCACCGTTTTCCTCGTGCATGCTGGTCTAACATGCTGCCTCGCAGGATGTTTCTCCTTCTCATGCTTGTGTTTCTGCTCTGTGGTGAGTGAAAATGATGTTTTATACAAATGTTGTACACACTAAGTGTTACATGCCATGTCTCTAAAATTTAGAGAGATTAAACATATTTTAGAAATAACATTGACAAACCAGGGTAGTTTCTTACTTCTTAATACTTAGGTGGAGCAACTGAAACCATATGCGCTTACTCCACTCCATGTTACCAGGGACAACTACAAAAATAAACTGAATTCATACATATTATTGTGAGGTTTTGTTACAGATCATTTGAATGTTAAATATGTTGGAATGTAACACATGCGTTTTATTTTTTCAAAGTAAAAAGCAAACAAAATTATTTTTAGAAAAACATGTAACCGTACGAGAGAGAGGTAGGTGTGCTTGTGGTAAAAACAAAATCTGCCCTTCTATATTGTAACGTCACTGTGCAATCTGCTTGAAGTAAGTGTGAAGGGTGGACCCAGCCGAATGTGGTTTATAGTCAATGGACTTTACTGAAGAGAAATGCCTTCAGGTGCCGTAGCCCTGAGGCACAAAGCATGCTCTGAGCTACAGTTCAGCCCCACGCGGTTCACAGTGACATGCATTGGTGACATGAGCCACTAGGACACAGCAAAGCCAATTTTTACTCTCCTTGTCTATCAACAGATGTGAACAGCACATGGCCAACAGACTGTGGCCCTCTCATCCTGGATCCCCCCAGCATTATCAGAGAATATGGCAGCAAGGTGAACTGCAGAAGAGATGGAAGCAGAGAGGCTGAAATGACAAATGAATCTTTTGTCTCCTGGACAATGTCGCTCTCAGACTGGAATGTAACAAAGGCTGTGTGCATGATACAACTGAATGCCTCCTTTGAATGCACTAAAGACCTTGACATTATCATATACAGTAAGTTTCCTTTTTAATAAAATATGATGCAGTGTAAAAAAAACCAATAGGATGAGGTCTCGGTCTTGAGATAACGTCTGTTATGATTTGGTGCTTTAAAAATTGAATCGAATTGAATTGAATGACTCAATTATCTGATTTTGTTTTGTTCTGATAGAGAATCCAGGCATGGTTGCACTGTATCCTATAAAGCATGCAAACACTAAGGTAGAGGGGACACAGTACGAATTACAGTGTGACATCATCGATGTTGCTCCTGTTCAGAATCTCACTGTGAGGTGGTACAAAGGCGATCGAATAATCTCGACCAGGTTTTTTACCAACCCAACCACATCACTGGTGAGTGAGTCTTCCGTTTGGGCACACAGCATCAACAGAGGAGACAATGGAGCTCAGTTCAGATGTGAGGCTCAGCTGGACTTTGGGCCACATGGGCCACTCCTGCCTTCTTTCTCTGAGACACATGTTGTGTCTGTGCAGTGTGAGTAAAATCACTCTTTTAAAATGTTGGTTCAATCAGAATCAGAATCGTAATCACAATAATATGCACGAAACAAAACAGTCAAGCAGCATATACATGTTTGAATGATTAAAAGGCTTCATGTGCTTGCTCAGATGCTCCTGAGCTCAACAGCACAACAACTGATGTCATCTCTGTGGAAGGGGGAAATAATGTCACCCTGAAGTGTGACGCTGACGGCAACCCTCTTCCTACCTTTTACTGGGCACGTGATGGACTTCACATGTCAGGGAAGATGAACTATCTTAATGTTACCCAAGTAAACACCAACACGACATACACTTGCACGGCTACCAATCCCCTGGGAACAATAACAAAGCACTTTCGTGTTCATGTAATGGAGGACGTCATGAAAGCACCTGCTGAGGCAGAAAAAGGTATTTCTCTGTCCTTGATATTTGTTTATAAATGGAATGTCCAAGACTAACATTGTCGTTCAACTTGCGTTTATATACAGTATATTGTGCCCCTGAAATGAATGCTGATGACTTGTGTTTCCATTTGTGTGGCAGTTTGTCCTCTGACATTGACGCCTGCTGAAATTGTGGTGAGATTTGGGGATAGAGCCACAATTAATTGCAGCACGACGGACTCAAATTTCTCAGGATTTGGATGGAAGGCGCCAACTGGAAGGACAGAATTTGTAAACCTGACAACTGTCACCTGGACGGTTGAAAAACTAGAACACTGGGGCATAAAACCTCAGTGCCACGTAAGTCTAAAAAATGACTTCCAGTGTACTGAAGACCCATCCGTCACACTTTACAGTGAGTTAAGTCTACTTGTTCCTTACTACAATACGTTATTTTGTCTTTATCCTGAATGTTTATAATAGAAAATATTTCACCCAATGACGCAAGTCTTCATCGTTCATGTACCATGTCACTTCAAAATGATAAATGTATGAGCTTTTAACACGAATAAATCGTGGATGTGTACTCATACACTCGTGGTTACAATATTAATTATATATACTGTATATATATATATATAATATATATATACTGTATATGTTATTTTTTTTCTTTTGCTTTATGCACAGAGACCCCAGACGATGTGTCGGTCACCACAATGTCTCCTGGTCCGATGGTAGAAGGCAGAGAGCACCTGTTGGTCTGCAAAATCGTCAAGGTGGCTCCTTTGCAGAGCCTCAAAGTGATGTGGTACCGAGGCAATGAACATGTGCGCACAGAAATGTTTAATAAAACCAGCGTGAGGCCAATCAACGTGAGCTCTACTTTAAGAGTGATTCCTGAGAGTGATAACAATGGAGCAGTGTTCAGATGCGATGCTGAGCTGCACCTAGGACCAGAAGGACCACGTCCTGTCCCCACGACATCCTCAGAACCTTACGCTGCTGTTGTTCACTGTGAGTTTCCCGCGTGTCCGTTCATCAGATAAACAGACATTGGCCTGGTCCATTTTAATCTGCTCTCATGTTTACTTGTAGATAAGCCAATGATGCACGGTTGTCCAACCCGTTACGCTGGTGTGGAGCATGACTTCAGGTTGGACATGTTGCCGTGCCAACCTAAAGGGAACCCTCCACCCACTATTCGCTGGTACTATCAGGGAAACGTTATCAATCAGTCCCAGCCCCTCACCAGGGAGCAGTCTGGAAAATACACAGCAGAAGTTGGAAACACCCTCTCCAAGAGCAACACCTCAGTTGATATCACAGTCGAATGTGAGCACATCAGACCTGCGTGATTGCATATTTTGTTACCTAGACAGAACACCTAATTGTCTATGATTCCTTTGCACCGTGCCAAAGTATTGATGTGAAATGTTCTCTATTTTGACACTTTGTTCACAGACAGCCCTTCATTTCCATGTCAGGATCACTACGAAGTGGAAGAGAATGTTCATTTCCAAATTAAGTGTGAGCCAGACGGTATACCTGCACCCACCATCATCTGGTTTAAGGGTGGAAATGAGATTGTTCCCCCACGACGCTGGACAAAACGGGATAATGGAACATATGTACTTAAAGCGAGTAACAAACACGGATCCGCCAAGCACACGGTGTATCTGGATGTTGTGTGTAAGTATTAAGGTATGGAATCACAAAAAAGACCTTTGATTGTCTGTGTTCCTGTTATCTTTGTTTTGTTGCAAGACAATATTGGATGGGAATTACCAATGAATTTCCTCCTCTTCCCTCCCGTATTTTTGTTTTCTTCTTCCCACAGATGCCCCTGAGTTCAAAGAGGGAAACCGCAGCGAAGAGGTGGGCCCGGGTGAGAATAAGACCTTGGAGTGCCGTGCAGAGGGAAACCCTGTCCCTGAGCTCCTGTGGAGGTACACCTCCGCAGACAACGTGAGAGAGACCACCGGGGGGCGCCACCGGCGCGTCAGCCTCACAGGAGCCACGTCTACCAACGCTGGTGTTTACGTCTGCGTTGCCACGAATAAAGTTGGGAGCGCGTCCATGTGTGTCACGCTGGTGATAAAAGGTGAATAACACAGTGTCTGCGAACAGCGCTTGGTGGTTGATGTTGATCCGAAAAAAAAGTACAAATACTCGTGGTATCAGAATTTTAATGAACACTCTGAATGCAACCCCACCCTCCCCCCCCTCTCTCTCTGTTTTTGCCACACAGACCGAGGTTGGACCAGTGGAGGCCAATACCTCTGGTGGCTGCTGCCCCTTTGTTTCTTCTCCGGCCTCCTCATCCTTGTGATCGCTCTCTGCAAACGTCGCAAAAAGCATGGACAATATAGCTTTATTCCAGGCCAAACAAAGGACGGCTCCGATATACCCATGACTACTACTCAGAACAGTGGGGGCAGCGCTTAGGGGCATTTATTACTTGCTCAATTAGGGAAGATGGAATCCACTTGGGTGCATCTAAACGTATTATTATTATTATTATTTTTGCTTTGACACTGGCCCAGGTTTGCAGATCTCCAGATGTAGACATGCCTTCTAGGATCGCTACCAATTTGAGGTACTTTTCCCCCCCAGCAATGCTGCTGACATTGCAGGTGTATAGTATCATTGTTGTTGTTTTTTTTTACTTTACCTTTGATTGTTTTTAATAATATACCCAGTAAACGGCAAATAATCAAATTAGTTAAATAAGGGTGTTGTGTTTACTTTTGGACGCTTCTCATCTCAGCTATTTTTGTTTCACCTTCTTATCTCACAGTATTGACTTAAAAAAATCCCCCTCTCAATGCTTCTAAAAATATTGTGAGGGGGGGAGAAACAACAACAGCAAAAAAGCAACAACAACACATCATACTTTGAAGTCATTACACAGATTCCTCAATTTTAGATGAGCATTACAGGTAACTTAAACACTTTGGGGCAACAAAAAACAAACAGAGAAAAAAAAATCCGTGTTTTGATGATGAATCGTGAAGTCACTAAGTGGATGGGAGCTGGTGAAGGATGCGCATTTGTCACACGTGCTCTCACGAGGACAAACACCCTTGCACATCTAGATAGGTCACACGGGTGACCATATAAACCACATTTTGTCCAAAGCAAAAAACAAAACATAAAACTGCAGTTTGAACAACAGGGAGCATCGCGTGGCTCCGCTGCGTGATTCGGCGCACTGGCCCTTTAAGACTTTAGGGGATTTGGGAGTGACGCGGATATGAAGGCTAGTTTATCCCTCTCTGCTGCGCTATGGCAAATATTTGGACCAACTCGCCCAGCGACCCGCCAGCGCCGATCAATTCGTTCATGATGATGCTGCTGCATTGAATGATTTCTAGAACTAAGCCGAAACGGAATGTGTAGCGGTTACGACTGATTTATAAGGGATTACACTCGTCAGGGCCGCCCTCCTCCTTCTCCTCCCCTGTTCCTGCTGGGATAACTTTGGAGAAGTTCTTTGTATTCGCGGCACGGCAGTCACAGACAGCTTGGCCCACAGGCTGACCATGGACTGGGGCACAGAGCTTTGGGTGAGTCCTGCTCCGGGAAGGTGGTAGTTGTCTGCAGGGATCGGCCCTGGCTGGGAGCGGAGTAAATGTCCGCAGGGGTGGGAAGGAGTTTTCGTCCTGTAGCCGCTCGCTGATGTTTGCTAAACGGTGCATTCAAGCACATAGTTCCATTCCCGGACGGCCTCCTTGGCGTCAAGTAGCAGAAGCAAAGAGCTGTTGAGCAAAAGCCCGTTGTTTTTTGTGTTCTTTTTTTGTAAGCGTCGCACTTGTGGAATGTTAATGTGGGATCCGCGTTTATTTGATGGTCGGTTGTGTTGTAGTGTGTGTCGGTGCACGTCCCTTCACACCAAAGATGAAAAGGTTGTGTAGTTGGATAACTACAGTGCCCGAGGTGGCCAGGCTGGAAAGTTACTATAATTCAAAAATGTATAATGACATTGTAATGAAAAGCTCGTTCGCCTAATTTCAGACATCGGTCAACCAACTGGAGGTCGTGCCTAAAAAGTGCTAAATCAAAAGCAACTTCTTTTTTGGCCTGAGAATGTGTCTGAATATGATTCATTTTATAAACACACACATATACACATGTGCTTTTAAGTGTGTTGTACTGAGTGGCATGCTTTATTGTTAACAGTGTGGCACACCTTGGCTCCATAGCCATGAAATCAGATGCTGTCATTATAAAGTGCCCTATATGTCCACCTGAGTGACACGGTTATTAATCCCACAAACAGTGCACAGATGTTATGTGCTATTCATGTTTGCACTTGGGTTGAAAGGAGCCAAAGTCTTGGATAATAACTCATTGGTTTGGGCGTTATTCTTTCAAGCTGCAGATTCGGTGGATGCAGTGGTGATGGTCGCAACGGTGATGTCCAGAATCTAAACTAATCCTGTTTGAAAATGTCCACCATGTTAACATACTGCCCTGGCGAATGCCACTGTTTATATGCCAGCGCACTGTACCGTGGGCATGAAGCCACACAGTTGCAAACACTTTTAGGGGAACCTGAACATGTAAAATGGAGCCCAGCGAGCATGAGGCTAGGGAGGTTGTGACCTCATTACAGTCTGCTCCCTCTGGGCCTCTTCCCCTGTCCCTTTTCCACCGCACATGCCGGTACAACAGCCTAATTAGTTTTGCCCAACTTTGATTGAGTCGGAGAAACATCCGTACCAGTGGTATTTATCAGGCGCTCCCATCTTTGTTTTGAAGTCTTTCCTGTTCATCGCGTTTTTTTTTTGTTTCACCGTTTTTTAGAGACAACCCCTAACACAAAAGAAAGTTTTCTGTCTGCACGCAGTTGGAAATACAATTTATTATTCTGTACCTAATTTTTCTCTACCTTAGCCCCACCTGTCTGGTTAGACGATGGCCAGTAGGCATTATTGGTTCTGCCAATGTTTGGCTGGAGAGTCATCCCAGGGGACAAGTCAGCTCTATGGCATCTGTCCCCCTGATTGTTGTAATCCAAAGGCTATTTTAAGGCACAACTTTGCAGGGTGTAAGATCTGTGTGTAGGCATTAGCTGTGATAGTGAGTGCTACCAGGCCACTCCTGAGAGCAGGCCTGATAGGGGAGGCTGGGCCCTTATTTGACTTTTAGCCAGTATAAGTCAGGACACAAACATTCACCTCAGTCTTTTTGGTTGGTGACTCTCTGGGTGACTCCTCATAGAATGATGCAGCATTCATCTGATGCCAGTTTTCTCTCTAGCATTTTCGTTTGGGTTGGAAGAGGAATATTAAGGACTCTTTGCATCCTTGCTATGTTTAGATAAGACTATTTGAAACCCTCATTTTCAAGCATAATGCAGCCTATTAGTCTTTTACTGCAACCATTAGCTAAATGCCCCCTATGTGCCTGACAAAGAAAAAAATATGGCTTTCCTTGGTAGAACACATTTACAAGACAGCAGTGCAATATTTAGTGTGCCCATAAAAAAGGGTGTAATGAGTAGAGGAGAGAAAGATGCAACTAATGCTACTAAAGTTTCAAAGGAATGTGTTAAGGTCACTCAAAAGGTCATACCCCCTCTGAAGGAATTGGAGGAGGGCTGACGTTGTAATGAAATCTGTAGGATGTAAGACAAAAATTCAGGAACCTTTTACAATTGTCAGGAGCAGTTTCATAACACCCTGTATGATTTATGAAAATCAACTCCATTCAAGCCCAATCCAAGGGGAGCTGCGGCTGTTATTTTGATTGTGTCTGTGGATGGTAATAAATTGCAGCAGTCTGACAGCCTCTGGTGTTTGGCGAGACACTATGTCCTGTAAAGCTATTTTCATGTATTTGAAGACAGTTTTAATGAGGTGAGCCTTTCTGATGGGAAGGGCTATTGCTCTGAATTAAGTAGTTTCACTTAATTTATAGAAAATCAGATGATACTTGTTCTTTCATTTGTAAATGAGCTCAGAGGTCAGCCAATACTTTTTTATTTTACACATAACCTGAGAAATATATGATGATGAATGTATTTGAATGTGCATGACCTATAGTAACGTCCACTTTGAGATGGACTGTGGTTGCATTCAGCGATTTTTACCAGAATAAAAACAAACATTCAACACAGAATTACTATGTGCAGATAAACTGTGTTCCTGACAGTAGTTGTAGCTACCTTTATTTAGATACCAGTAATCCTAGTTTCTTTAGCTGTGTTTTCAGTCCAGTTTTTCTTCATATTAATATGAATTAATATTAATATGCTGATGGAAAAAAAAAGAATAGTGTTCTTAAGTTCTTAAGTATTATAGAGATCACCCCTTTATCATCCATGCGATAAGAAAATAAATAAAACAATACACCAGCATGTGTTTTTTATTGGCTACTGTAGAGTTGGGAATAGGTGGTTACACCTGGACTTTTAATCTAAGGACTTAAAGTTTCACTCATAAAAAATGACTAATGTAATTCCAGAGTGTTTGATCACTGAGCATATGTCACCTTAACCTGCTGAATTTTGCCCACATGAAGTATGTACTGTGCCTCTGTGTTAACACCCGAATGTGACTCAGTATTGTCAGGTAATAACCTGTAGGATCCCTTATACTGGTTTGGGGAGCAGCTATCCAACCTACACGGCAGTTAAAATATATATTTAAAGGCTTTCCATTTCTGCTAACATAGAGTTCTCATGATGCGACGCATAAACTCCTTTTTAATCAGGCAACTGACATTTTTTTTCCAATTTTCTTTTTTACACATTTTTCAATGTGTATAAACCCTCCCCTGTCATAGTTCTCATCCGTCATATCTTGCCATACTAGCGTTGTATTAAAGCTCACAAAGTTGGTTAGTCTTGCCCCCTTACAAATAATTCAAGGGTACTTGAATTCCTGCTGTCTTCAGTGCTAGGCTATGATGTGTTTGACAATGCTGAGTTAGTTCTTTTTTTTGTGGGGTAAGTGGCAGCACGTCAACTTTTCTCCAGTAATGAATCCAGTGTGTTTTATGGTCAGCACAGATAACTGCAGCCTTAGTCTACTGTTGATTTTTGGTGAGATAGAATTCGATTCAGCCAGTTTCTGCTTGGGTCGAAAGCATTCATGAATAAATAATCTGTCATAGAGAAGGCGGGGTAAACAAGAAGAAAAACCACCTTTTGGACATTGCAAAAAATCCATAACTGGAAGCAATAGCTTTACTGACTATCGTTACTTCTGTTCTGTAAATAATGACACTGAATTAAACCCCCAGTGCTGCCTGTTGGTTAGCTGTTAATGTGGTGATTGATTGCAGGCCTCTGTTTGTAACTGTGTTCTGTAATTAGTCGAAACGTTGTCTTATTCATTTGGGCTTTGTCTTTGTGTTCTACCTGGGAGGAAGGGGGACTACAGAAGGACATGGCCTAACTTGTTAGGAATCCCCCCTTTCAAATGAGTCTGCCCACTCCCACAATAGTTAGGTCGGGAGCAAAAAGAGCTTGGGGGAATTATTCCGAGTTTAGAGTGAGAAAAGGTCGGCAAAGTTGTCATCGCCCACTGTTATATGGCTTGTCTCGGCTTGTAGGTATCATAAAGTACTCCACCAAATAAGGAGCAAAAGAAAATGAGAAACACAATATGCCTCCGTCGTACGGAGAGAGAGGTTAAGAGGAAATGACGGAAGATTCACCTCTGAATGAAAGAGACGTGAAAAAGATGTGTATTAGACGAGTGCCACACTTTTTTTTTCCTGCCCGAGAGTCGGGACCCCTGCTCTGACCCCGTGTCATTCGATTGTATGCTCATGGGTGCCCCATGATTTAAAGCTAAGCAGAAGTTTAGAGTGCGTTGCCAAGAGTTTGAGAATCCGTGGAATGGAATCCATCACGCAGGAACAAACCGTGATGTGTTTGGATTATTTTCCCTTCCATTCACAATTCCTCTAGATGACCTCAAACTCAACCGGGGGAACATCCCAGTTATTTTCGGCAGGAGTTAACACATGTTCCACATCCCACGTGCGATTCTTTGATACCTTTTCCTTATTTGCCTCTCGTGCTTCTTTTCCCCAGGACCAGTATGACATCATTGAGAAGCACACGCAGTCCGGTTTGGAGCTGGTGGAGAAGTACGTGAAGTTTGTGAAGGAGAGGACGGAGATTGAGCAAAACTATGCCAAACAACTGAGGTGGGCCTCGCTCTTCATCTCGTTCTCCTGGGCCTTCTGCTTCAAAGGCTTTGTTGATGAATGTGTGAGCGGGTCTGCTTGTGTTTGCATGGGTGCATGGTAAAAAGATGTTTATGAAATGTTTGTGTGGCCTTATTACCACTTTGGGACAGAATCTAACTTGTTCCTGAAACACAGGCCTCATTCTGCAGCTGCTCACTGCGGCTTTCTCTCCTCTTCTGCCGCATTCCCTCTCCTAGTTGTCCCCCCGGTCTTGCGGGCCCACATCTGTTGTAGTGCTGAGCTCCGCTGGAGAGGAGAGGAAGTGGGAGCAGACTAGACACGTGATAGACAGGATGTGGTCAGAGGGAGAGTGAAAGAAAGAAGAACAGCAATTTTTATATGTTTAAGTGTGGGCTATTGTTTTTTTTTTCTTCTTTTTTTTATATAAAAAGCAGCCAGTAAGCGTTTATACAAATGCTTTAATTTAAGGAGCTTCCTTCAGCTGTCATCGCTTATTTCAGCCTCCTCCTGGTCCAATTTAACTATTTGTTAGCTGTTAACTGTTTGACGCACTTTCACTCTTCACAGGAACCTTTCAAAGAAATATAATCTAAAACGAACCAGCAAAGATGAACCAGAGTGCAGGTGAGCTAAACGTTTTACATAACTGTCAAAAAAGCCCCCCAAAAAACCCACAATTATTCAAAACCATATCTCAGGAACCATATTTGTGACCATCCTAAGTGGTAGTTCATGTACAAGGATGTAATGTCAATGTAATGTGTTATATTATGTCCCATTGTGTAGTTTGTTGCTGCCTTCTTATTGTGACTTGCCCTGTGTATTAATCGTCCTATCAGCGCCCCCCATCACTGTGTCCTCACGTCTCCACCCTGTCCTCTCTCCTCCTCTCA
Source organism: Colistium nudipinnis (assembly GCA_016785305.1). NCBI lineage: Eukaryota > Metazoa > Chordata > Actinopteri > Pleuronectiformes > Rhombosoleidae > Colistium > Colistium nudipinnis. The sequence goes on from JAFBJU010001186.1 coordinate 2,106,305, forward strand.
ATGGTAGATTATCCAGCTACCAGTCTTTTCTTGACATCCTAAATGAGATGAACGACTACGCCGGGCAGAGGGAGCTAATTGCTGAGAACATGATGATGAATATTTGCATTGATCTCACCAAGTACTTGCAAGAGCAGAAGCAGGAACGGAAGACGGTGAGTGCGATTCAGGAGAGGACCATAGAGGGAACTAGCTCAGTAACATCAAGGTCTATCTCTGCAGCAACCAGCATGATGTGTTTTGCTTTTTTTGTATTTTTCCGAAAACACTTTGCTCGGGTCCTTAGAGCAAGCTTTTTAACATATATTGAATTAATTATTAACCTCTTTATTTATTAGTATTTTTTTTGCTAGAAACCGAATCAGAATTGCTTATTTTCCCAAATGTACACAGGAATTGGACCTGGTGTAGAGCACAAAGTGAAAGACGCCAAGTTAAATGAAAACAACCTTTAAAAACCAGAGAAAATATTTTCTTAAAAGATACACAATTTAAGTTTCTACTTATTGATTTGAGCCGCATCAGATCCCAATTCAAACGACAAAATAAACAGAAGCACCTTGGTGTAATTCACACCAGTGCACTGGTATGTGCCCGCAGCATCATATACACCAGATTTTAATTTGGACCGTACGGCACACACTGCTGAGGTGGAGCGTAACGGGGGAGGAGAATTTAAAGGAGGAGCGGAAATGTGGTGATGGCACTGTTGTGGCAGGAAGAAGGAAGCCTAGCTCGGTGTCTCCTGAGGGAAGCCATGGTTGAGGTGGTAGTGTTGCCCTTTCTTTGCGAGGAATGCTTTGTCTCACTGGATTGCAGAACATTGCAGCCAAGCACGGGCTTGCGTTGCCGACGTGACGTCTCAAACTGACGCGCTGGTATTTGTTTTTCTCGCCTGTTATGTTGAGCGCCCTCAGCAGGTCATGGCTTACACTGGGTCTAGCCCCGACGTATGTGCGTCTCCCTGTCATCTGAGCCTCCTCACTCACACTCTGTCTATTTTTATGACTGTCTGCAGTATCTGATGGAGGCCAAAAAAGCCCAGCAGAGTTTGGAGAGCACCTTCAAGCAACTCGACAGCGTAAGTATAGTCTGAGAATTTCGAAAGATCGATGAAAGACATTTCCTGATATACATTTTCCTCATCCAACAGGCAGTAAAGCAATATTTCATATTGTAATTAGCAAGAGAGTCATTAATGATATTTCCTCCCAAGGTAAGACAGGAAATACGGCATTTTCTGTTTGATCAGTTACATTTGTTAGATGGGAAGTTCCTAATTTGAAATCGGTATCATCAATCCAAGAGCTATTTAGGGATTATTGGAAAACCCAAGGCCCCACAGCCTGAAACTTCCCCCAGCCAGCTTTTTAGAAACCCAGCAACATAAAAAAAAATAAGAGTATGACCTTTATTTGTCATTGAGTGCAATGGCTTCACTAAGTGGGATAAAATGAACAGTCTTTCTCTGTTTCTTTCTCATTTATTTCTGAACACCAGAGTAAAAAGCGCTTTGAGAGAGAGTGGCGGGAAGCAGAGCGCGCAGCGCAGTACGCAGACAAGACTGACCAAGACATCAATGCCACAAAAGCGGATGTTGAAAAAGTAACAAGGGGGGGGTAATAAATGTACATCAAAGGACTTTTTCACACAATATAAATATAATTGGATACTAATGGTTAACCTGTCCCCTTTGTGTGTTTGTGTTTGTGTGTGTGTGTGTATGTGTGTGTGTGTGTTTGTGTGTATGTGTGTGTATGTGTGTGTGTGTGCGTTTGTTTGTTTTCGCGTGTATTTGTAGGCCAAACAACAGGCTCATATGAGAGCACATGTAGCGGAGGAGTGTAAGAATGACTACGCTGCTCAGCTTCAGAAGTATAACAAGGAGCAGAGCCAGTTTTATTTCAACGATATGCCCCTCATTTTCAATGTAAGTGAATTGAATATTGATTGGAGTTGTCCCCAGTTTCTGCTGACTGACATTTGGATTTTTATGCCAATAATAAGTGCTGCATCCATGGCTTTAAAGCCAGATATTAACCTTTGATGTAAATTGGTCATTTACTTTCACCTGTTCACTCATCATTTTAGGCTGTAAAGCGTGGGTCAGTGTTTCAGATTTCCTTTGCTATATTCATAGATAAACTAGTAGTTACTCTATGTCATATTTTGTTCAGGAGGTCCTGTACCATATTATATTGTGAACTTGATATTGAGATACGCGTTGGATGATGCATCGTCTCTAACCAGATTATGGCAGTGTCTTAACAACTGTTGTTGTGTTTCCACTAGAAATTGCAGGATGTGGATGAGAGGCGAGTAAGAAAGTTGGCCCAAGGCTACCTTCTGTACTCGGACACAGAGAAGCATGTGATGCCCATCATTGGCAAGTGCCTGGAAGGCATTACTAAAGCCAGCACTAATGTTAATGAGAAGAATGTGAGTCGGTCTCAAAAAACCAAAACATTCCGAATAGATCCTAATGTGTGGCACGGCCTCATGCAGTGTTGTCCATTCGTTTTTATTAGTTTGAAAATAACTCTCGATTGTTCTCACAATTGCATCTGACGCAGGACTCCATGGTTGTAATAGAGCAGAACAAGTCTGGCTTCGAGCGCCCTGGAGATGTGGAGTTTGAGGATTACAGTCAGGGCATCAACCGGGCTTCGTCCGACAGTAGCCTGGGTACACCGAAAGGCCCGATGGAGCTTCTGGGGAAGAACCGGAACAAGAACTTCTGGCTCTTCAGCAAAAGGAGTAAGGTAGGAGGCTTCACGCTAGCGTATTAGGCTATTTTATCAAGATGGCCTCACACTTGTGCAATGAATGACTTTGTGCCAATGATCAACGACTACAGGGCGTCACTCTGTCAAATTAATGGGTCGCTTTTTTTTTTTTTTTTTCATGGTAAAGTTCCTTTTTTTTTCCATCACCAAGCCATCAGGCAGAGTCAGGAAACCCCCTCCACACAGAGAGCACTCATGATGGACCTGTGGTTGTGGCCGCACACACGTCGCACACAAACGCACACCCCACTCACATCTAAAAACTCGATGTAATACCGCATGAACTTCTCTTTCCATTATGTGGCACATGAACTCACACAAACACTAAACACTTCTGGAAAAAGAAAGGTCCTTTGCATGTCTGTGTCCCTGGCTGTGAGTGAATAAAACTCCCCCCTCTCCCACCACCACACAAACATACACACGGCAACATGGTTTCCAATAGGTCAACTGGCAGGCAGCATTCTGCTGTGCTTGTGCTTTCATCAGCACACGGGCACAAACAACATTGAATTTCCCCTCTACATGGATCCACAAACACACTGCTCCCATTATGCGGCCCGGGACCTGGCATTTTGTCTCTCCTCACAACCATATCTTTGTGCCATCACCAGGATGACACCAGGTTATAAAACGAATGCACATTCATGCACCAAAAAAAAAAAGTGATATTTTTGCATTTGCTATTAAGCATCTACTTAAGTCAAGAGAGCAATACTACATTGTAAATCCTTGTGCACTTTCGCCGAGGTCCCAAATCAAAATGGTGATACGAGAGGCTGACCACTAACTAGTTAATGGTCCCCCTCCTCCAGTCCCAGCACTAAATGATCCCTTCTTTGCTTCTTGCAGTGTTGGCTTGTTCACCGCCTTCCTTCCCTGTGCATGTCTTATGCTCGCTGTGCTCTGCTCTGCACTCTTCCTGTTCAGTGTGTGTGCCTGCGTGCGTGCGTGCGTGCGTGCGTGCGTGCGTGCGTGGGCGTGCGTGCGTGCGTGGGTGCGTGCGTGCGTGCGTGGCACACTGCTGTGTGTCATCAGTCATGCTCTCCCAATTAGGCCTGTGGCGGTATGAATAGGAGGCAGACTATATTGGCTCAAGGGCGCTTTTTGGTTTACGTATGGCCCCTAAACATTTCCATTCTCAACCGCCCTCCTGTATTTAGAACCCCATAACTCTCAGGAAAACTAGCACCTACGCGGTAGATGTTCACATAATAATAGTGCTGTTCTTATTACTCTCAGTAGATACACAAGGGACCTTGTAGGGCTGTGTTAGACTTCTACTAAAGGCTAGACTTGAAGGTATCAGCTTCCTATGTCATTTAACTAATAGAGCCCCCCCCCCCCCTTGCCTTTTCACATAGACATACAGCAAAAACAGACTTTACTGTCATTCTCTGGGGATTTTTTTAAGTTAACCTCTTTTTAAAAGGTCACCCGTGCTTTCATTAGGCACCATTCTACTATTTATAGCTTGGACTGATTTATGAACCAATATTTCACATGTCAGTCAGACTCGGAGATCATTTTACCAGCGGACAAATTTGGCCAAATTTGCAAACAGGATTGTTTTTTGACTTTTTCTTTTGTAACATGGGTCTTATTGTCCTAGTTTGAGTCATTGTACATTTATAATTTATAACTAAATCACAAAACCAACATAAACTTAAAACAATCAAATGAAATACTTCTAAACTTTCTTGTTTCTTTCTCGTCAGAAAGACATCAAAGCTGTCAACCCTTAGTCAAAAAAACTGCTCAGTCCAATATTTCACTTGTGGAGGCAGAAATAATGAATGAGTGTCACTTGCCCTGCCAAAGTAGTGCAAGTAAAATAAAGAGTCTCTTACTGTTCCCTCAAATGGGTGGCTCGCCATACTGCATAGTCCTCCTCAGTGGAATATGGACGGACACCAGCCAATATCCATAAATCGTGTTTCTTCAAATCATACCAAAAAACCCGGCCAAGGGTATCTCTTAATAGTCAATTATCTCCAGAACTATTGCCAAGAAGGATATATCCAGGTTTAGAACTTAACCCATAGATGTAATACTCCAAGCTCTCCAAACACTGTCACCTCAACTCTATCTCATGCAAAAAGTACGTGCTTCGGTGTGAGACGTACCATTTTGAGGGCGGGTCTTATACTTTGATCTGTGCATTACATCAAGTCCATTAACACGGACGGTTGGTTGATTCTATTTTGATTTGCTAGTTGAGATCAAGATGTCTGATTCATTCTGGATATTACGTTTGAAATGTAATAGAGAACGTTTACTCAAAGTAAGTTGCGTCAGTAACCAGGGGTTACATATACATGGGCATTTTTTGCTAGTACACTGTACACTGGATACTGCCACTACGTCCAAACCCTCTACTGTAGCATTTTGACATGCTGAGTGGTTGGTCCAAAATCTAAAGAAAAAAAGAAGCTCACAACTTTCATTTATTTCATTTGATTGATTCATAAGGAAATGTGGCAGTTTTAGCCAGCTCACTAATTGTCAACCGCGTCCTTTGGCAAGGTGTTTCTATAACAAGTGATACCAAATCCAGTTTATGTTTTCAGTGTACAGATACAGGCAACACTTTGCCAATTTGGCTCTCTGTGTCTTTGCAGTGCAATGTGGCTAGGGAGTAAAACACACAATACACAAATAAAAATCAGGCTGTGAAAAAAAAGTATAATTTCGTTCAATTCGATCAATCTCAGAAGTTAAAATTGGGTGTAGCCTATCTGGCCGAGCCCAGTTCCTCCCTGTGGCTCACTCCACTCTTCCACCTGGAGTGAATTTGACAGCAGGTGTTGGGCTGCAACGGCGCTGGTTGGGAGCTGTGGTTGGTTGCTTTCAGTGTGTGTGTTTTTGTTTTGTTTTTTTTTCTTAAATGTGTGCGTCAGCGAGACCCTCGTGTTCTCTGGGCGCGTGTGCTGGGTTTTCTCCAGCATTGTCTTCCTGGCTCTGTGTTGTGCTTTAAAGGTGTTGACTGTGTCTTTTTTCTTTCCCTTGTCACCTTCTGTTTGTTTTTTGTCTTCCCCGTCTTTCCTCTTTTTTTCCACCCCTCCATCTACTCCCCATGCCTGCATATCTCGTGCTCGGGTGCCGGTACTTTGGTCTCGCCCCCAGCTCTCCCCCTCCACGCTCCCGCCTTTCTCCACCCCCCCTGCCCCCTCGCCTGCTAATGGACCCCCTTCCCCCAAGTTTGGCCGGGACCCCCTGTCGTACTGTTTGAAGGAGATCAATAAGACAGTCAAACCCAGAATCTCTTCCTTCCGGACGCTCAGGAGATCGGTGAGTCAGCGGAGGAGCAGGTTCGCTTCGCCAAAAGGCCCCCACCCTCGTACATCATCCCGTCCTCATGATACAGTGCCTGAATTCCTCCAAATAGTTAAAATACTTTTAACACAACTCTTACTGCTCATTATGGCTTTATCACCTTTATCAATATTTGTTGTTTGAGTTATAAACATGGAATTAACATGACAGGAAATGAATCTCTCTTTTTAAATATTTTTTCATGCTTACTATGCACATACTGTTTCCTTTTTTCCCCCTCAGAAGTTTACGCCAGAGAGGATCATGGTAATATGGGCAACAATTACGGTGTTGGGCAAGGAGCAATGTGACACTTAAAAATGGCCACCTCTGCATTACAGCAGCTCATCTTGTTTATACTTCTTATCATAAGTCAATCTGTGCTCATATGACTCAACATGCAACATCCAGCATGTGGCAAAAGCCATGTTTACTGTATATTGAAGAGGTGGCCACCTGGTGGTGGAGCAAGGGAAGGACGCTGGGTAGCGCAAAAGGAGACGAAGTGTTTCTGCTCGCTCATGTGTTGTAGTTTTCATTCGGAACACTATTTCTTGAACATTTGGCTAAAATTCAAAATGGGACAACAAGGGCAAAAACTCTGAAAGTACTACATAGTATTGCTGGTCCATGCAGGGTGGTGGTTTTGAGTTCTGCTCACTCGTTACTCACGTGTACGACTGAGTAACAAGTGATTTAAAACCATCTATTGAACATTGTCACTTGAGAGGAACTCAGACCACAGGCTTGGCGTTCTTCCTGAGGTGTTTTATTTACGTTGTCATGGTTACAGTCAGAATGAAACTGCTGCTTCAGAGAAAGTTAGGCGTTAACCAATCCTTTCTGTGACCTCTTGCAGCCTACAGTGACGGAGGACTTCGCGCATCTTCCGCCAGAGCAGCGCAGGAAGCGGTTACAGCAGAAGCTTGAGGAAATATGCAAGGAATTGCAAAAAGAAGTAGATCAGAGGTGTGTGTGTGTGTTACCGTGTAAATGTGAATATCTATCTCTATATTAATAATCATGTCTGTTAGAACCTGATATAATATTCATGCCGTGCACATAAATATGTGTATTAGTCTGTGGTGCCAAGGTGAGTGTTTGAATCGTTTATCCGGCTCTTGGCTCTGCCAGAATCTCATTTCCACTGAAAGTCACTTCTCTCTCTCTCTCTCTCGCTCTGCCTCTCTTTATCTCTCTCTTTCTCTAATTCTTGCTCCTCTCTTCAGCGAAGCCCTAGGGAAGATGAAAGATGTATATGAGAAAAATCCTCAAATGGGAGACCCTGCTAGTCTGGCATCCCAAATCAGCCAGACAACCCAGAATATAGAGCGACTGAGAGGAGATCTTAACAAATATGAGGTAATCATCTCTTTTGTTTAGTCATGTAATGATGTCACCATTTTCTTTTAAGAGGTCATATTTGGTTAATTCTAAGTCATTACTGGCTCATACGGCTCTCAGAAATCTATAAGTAATTATAAAGTAAGTAGATGTCAACCAACCTCTAGGATATAACCAGATTCCTAGCTTTTGAGTATACATATTATGATGTGAAAAGGGGCCTCCAATGCGAAATGTGATGACAAGGGGGTTCCTCGTTATTAAATCTGAACACACAAACACAAACGATATATTTCTAGTTTTGTTGTGACTTGCTTTCACTGAGGATCTCATTGATTCTGATTTATAAGATCTATAAGAAAGATATAAGAATCTGTTTAGAAATCATGAAAATCATGAGAGACAATCCAAACTTCTGATTGAGAATTTGAACCCCTTTAAGTTTACTTGTATGTCAAAGTAATTCAGTGATACTTGTCCGGGCATCCATAGGTCCAATTCAAACAAATACTTTTAATAGCTAATTCAGCATTATTTTAATTGTGCTAGATTACAAAAAATAAAAATAAAGTAGTGGCCCATGGCTAGATGAATACAAATGGTATGGTGGGATGCAGTTGCTGGGATTTTACCAACTGAGGACATTCATCAATAAATGCATGGTCCCACAATAATTTATATTGACATTTTCCCCTCCGTCTCTTTTCGTGGCCCGTGCAGACTTGGCTAGCCGAAGCCGGAGGTCGCGGGGACACGTTGCGCTATAAAACTCATACATTCAACAATAATGGAGCTCATGATGTGCAAAGGTAACACTTCAATTCTACTCATAGACATTACGTTTGACACGTTACGGTGTTGTTTAGGCGATGTGCGGGTTGACCTTTGTGCGCTTTTTCCTTTTTTCCTCTCCAGCCCTGATGGAGCTCACTCCGATGAAAGCTCTACCGATCCCTCTCAAGCCATCTATGCAGAGTTTGATGACGACTTTGAGGATGACGAAGTAACCGCTCCGATCGGGAAATGTACAGCCATGTACAACTTCCCGGGTATGCGACCCACACACGAATCGAGGAGCAGTCGCCTAGCTGTAAACTGGCACGGGGATATGCCCTAACAATTCATCCGTTCTTTTCCTGTTCAGGTGCCAGCGAAGGGACCATCTCCATGCAGGAGGGGGAGGTGCTGGCTGTGGTGGAGGAGGACAAGGGCGATGGCTGGACCCGTGTGCGAAGGAGCAATGGGGACGAAGGCTACATACCTACATCTTACGTCACGATCAACCTAAACCTAAACAAATGACGGACACTCGCGAGGAGCGACGGGAGAACATTTCATCAAACTGTATGCGGTTCCTCCCGTGGTACCAATCATAAAGAAGCCACAGCCTTCTGGGCGAGACCACTGGTGTACCCAGATGGGGATCCAAAGAAGGTGTGATTTCGTCAGAGAGGCCTAGACTAATTTGAGCGGAAAGATGGTGCTAACGGTATGTTCCTCATTGCTCACATGACAATATTGTAATCCCAGCTACCTAAGCCACCCATATCCCAAGGTTATTTTTGATTTCAATCGGGTGAAACAAGATGTTCTTCTGGATCTGGAACAGATCTAATGCTCCACTTCTGCTAACCTCGCTCCGGCCTAATAAGTCATTTCCTTCCTTAACGTTAGGGGGGAAAAAATGGATAGATGAGGAGATAGGCGAGTGCTGCCTCCGTCTTTATAATGAGTGTTAATACCAGGGGAGGAAGTTACCTCACCTGTTCAACTATATATTTGATAAAAAAACGGATCCGCTCAGACCCATGACTGTCCCCGGCCGCTGCTTTCTGGGAACATAGTCTGTCGCCGTGCTTTGTCCCAAGCGTGCCACTTTGTAGTTTGAATAGCACTTGTGAAGATGTTTGCTCACAGTTGGAGAGCTTGGGCGTCCATAAGGGGATGAGTGAGGTTTTGTTTTTCAAGGGGGATTCTTCACCTCCGGTTGCCTCCGCAATTTTGCAAGACCAAATGTGCGGGCACACATACACACGCGCACAACAGTACAAACACGTCTAATGTTCAGACAATCACAGCCATATCATACTTTAATTTTGGTCGAGAGCAGTATTAACGATATGGATCAGATGTTTGTTTTTTTTCCACCAATAGTTTCTGAATATTGTACTAAAAATAATTTATTACCAATGTGTATGTTCTTTAAATAATATTTTCAAGTTTGACAGAAGTTGTACTTTAAATAAGGAGGTTCTCACATTGATCGTTTCCCCTTGCACACATAGTGGACAGTTTGTAGCCACAAAAGGGAGTAAATAATGCACACATAAAATGTGCTACATTAAGACTATTGTATTTATGTAATAATTAATATATATTTTAGCTATCACCACACCACTATTGTCTTATTAGCTTTTTAGCGTTGAGCATTTAATGCAAGATAGTTACATTGTGAGGGAAAACTAAATGTCTCTTATTATGTTGCTCGCGTAATGTCATGTTTTCTTTGGATTTACTTTTTACACTTTTCAAGCTGATGTCCTGTTTTTATGTTGTTATTGAGCCAGCAAGAAGCAATAACTGTTCCCATGTCCTTGGTGCCTTTCTGGTTAAAAGCATTGTGTATATACATTTTTTGCATATAAGATATTTCCTTTTTTTTTTTTTTTCAAGAATTAATAAATTCAAAGCACATTTCAAAGTAAAAAATGGCTATGTCATCTCTGGAATATTTGGAACATACATAGTGTCTGTTGGTCCTGTGAGTTTTAAGCAAAACCTTTTTTGTATACTTAACGTCTGTAATGTCATTCAATGCTGTTAGAGTATTGACATGCATTTTTTGCTTAGCAACATGTGTCCATTTTAGCTCTGTTACTTCTAGTGATTCTAGTTATGACAGTTATACAAATTTACAACCAGTGATTAATATTTGATTGGACAAAATACCATGTATCCTTAGGCTTCCCCTCAATGGTTTGGATTTGAATTATATATATATATATAACAAAATAGTCCACTGGCATCCAGCAAATCCTGTAGCATGACAGTGAAACATTGATTTGAAAAAAGTATACTACATTTTTCAAATAAGCTCCACAACAAGTAAACCACTTACTTAAACACATACTTATTTTCTTCTCCTTTATTTCGTTGTTGTTTGTCCAACAAAAAAGAGGAGCGGGACACTTGTTATTTCAGGGGTCCCAAATTCAAACATTTCCTTGTTTCGCCACGTGCATACACAGTAGGTGGCACTGTTGCATCATTTCTTTGGGTAGTGCCAAAGATGTGCCAACTACCGCCCCCTCGTAATAAGCATAAGCACAACTATGTTTTTCGATATAAGACATGCTGCTGCATACCTGAATAAATAATACTTGCTTTAATGACTAATTAATAAAACCTGGTTTGGTATGCACCTCACTTTGGTATTCACCTTGTTCACAAATGAAGATGAGTGCAGACATAGACAATGAATTTCAACTCATTGTCAAAAAAATACAAAAAAAAAGGTTTTTAGAGTCTGTCATATTTGTGGACATCATCAAAAATCACTTGAACTGTCCAGCTAATGGACAATCCAGCAGGGGCATGCCGTGGCACTGACCAGCCAGATGACAATGGGAATGGATGGTCATTTGTATGCAAAGCCTTTAGTCTCAAGATGCATTAAAGGTCAGGTTTTCAGGATTCTGGCACCTCAGCCCGGGGACATTGAAGGGGAAATCTACACAAAGTAGCATATAGATTACGACAAACAACCAGTTTAGTAATGCCCAATCAGCGGAGTCTACACCTGCTGTGTCATCCTTGGAGGTTAGAACCCGCAGACAGGTGCATTAGAAGCTTTGTGAAGAGACACCAGAAGAAGTGATGTCATTTCACTGGGACTGCCACTGTTTACCATAACTGGTAACATCTACAATCTCTCTCCCAGTGACGGGGATTAGACTGGAGCCGCTCCAGTGGTGTGGAACGAATGCACATCCTGAAGAAATATCAGGGAAGAGCTTTGGCAAGAAGATATATTGGCCATATATTGGAGACAGCGTCCCATATAGTTCCCCCGCCTCTTACATGGGATCAATATGTTAAATATCGCCAGTGTATTAATCTGGGGTTCACTAATACATGTAAGCAGTCAACTTAGAAGAAAACTCTAAAAACATGTCTTTTATTTTGTTCTACTGTGAAAGAAAACGATTCATATGCTTAATATGAAATGGTGGGGTGAAACAAGGGAGTTTGTCACAGGGGCAAAACAATGTTGAGCCAAAAAGCAGTACACAAGGTGAGTTTCAATTCTTATATATAGTGGCTATAAAGTCAAAGCAGGCAAACAAATTACAAAAGGGGCTGAGCAGAGTCTAGGTATGTTTCACAGAAGGCTTGGTCTGGCAGACAGCATGGGAAGTGAATCGGTTTATATAGTCTGGTCTTAATGGGAACGAGAGGCAGCTGTGTCAGGAGGGTGAGCAGGTGTGTTGATTACTGAAGGCAGGAAGTTGGAAGGGGCCGGGTCTGAAATGACAGCAGTTAATTAATGGAAAAGATAACAGGCAAACCACAATTATGGATTAAACATAAATCATCACGAAACTAGGGCAGTTCTCTGAACCTCAAAATACTGTAAGTCAAAAATGGCAAGATATTTCAACGGGCAATGTGCCCAACGCTATTTTTCAGTGTATGTAGGTGAACATAAATCCAGATAATGTACATCAGATGCTTGAGTTGGAGGTTCACTCTGATTTTACGACAAAAACACGAGGCTGGATGAGTGTCTTTGCCATGAGAGCATGTGGTGACGGTAAATTGGTTGCTGGTGGATTAACTGTGTCTGACATGTCCCCAGCCCGAAAGATAAGCCTGGCTGTTGGATCCCAGACATTGTTGAGCCGTATGTGGTGCCATGATTTCAGGAAATCTTCTGTTTAGTGATTGGTATTTGTTCTTATTTTGGAGGATCCGGATATCGTAGAAAACTAATGTTGCTCCCACATTTTGCCAATCTAATTGAAAGGATGCTAAAATGGTCCCCATAGCTGATCCACTTAACAACGACGTGATGGTCATTAGTAATCTATTTAGATCAGCTTCACTGAGCACTTTAAAATGAACCACCTGGTTAAAAACATCTGTATCTGTATTGCATGTCAGCCCTTATGAGAGTGTAAGTTATGTATCATATCTCTTTTTTACTATTATAGAGGGTGCTGTTACAAAATAAGAAATGATTTCGCTACCTTCTGCACCGCAGGTGATTAAAGCTATAAGACTTCGATCTTCCAGCAGTTGCTGAAAACAGACATAGATGGGGGGAAACCTTTGAGCAGACGAGTGTGGTCTCGTAGGGTATGATCGGACTTATGTCACTAACCTAAACGTCGAACCAATTGAAAAAGACAATGTACAAGATTAGTAGGACACGAAAAGAATAATTCTTATTTCAGGTTCAGAGTTTGTGTAACTGGCCACATTTTCCAATAAACCTCTTTGTAAAGGCTTCTGTCACAACTGCACTGTAGATTTATAAATAAAAGTCCCTCAATTTAATCCCTGCCTCTTGTTCTTTCCTGCGGCAAGGCCAGTCTCTCTCTCTCTCTGTTTACTACCTCTGTCTTCTCACAGCCGTTCTGCTGCAGCTTGTTACCACCAGTGTTGTATTCTGCATATATGAATCCAAAGGGCCTATAATGAGCCCCACCAATCAAAAGTATTTTGATACTACCATCAAACCTCTTTTCAGCATCAATGGAGCCAGGAGCAATGTGACACCGCTTCAGCCTTAGTGTGATATTGAGTCATCTAATTCTTGGCTACATAAAACCCCAAATTGAATCCAATTTTCAGATTATAGTCAAACTTTGAAAAAAACCAAAAAGAGGAGATTAGCTTAGCGTCCATGTGCTTACCAGCCTTCATGGCAGCAAGCCTTCTAAATTGATATTTGGCTTCATAGAAAAATGCCCTAATTTTATTATTTCACCTATGTGAAACATACAGTGGCATGGACACAGCCATTTCTGGATGATCAGACAACAAAGTTCTAAATCTTGCGAATTAACATTTCAAAGAAGTTAGTTTATAACAAAATAATCAAACAATACAATCAACTATTTCACATTGTTAAACCGTTTTTACCACTGAAAGAGGGTTATTTACGAGAGTTAGAATGGTTTTGGGTATATATTCTCTGTGACAGACTTAATAAATAACTTGAATGGTGTACTATAGTGGTGTACTTCGAGGAGCAATTTTTGGTAACCTTGTGTTAATTAACAACTCAACAGAGGCAAGCCTTTGTCAGATTACAGTTTTTCCAAGATTTTATATTTTTACAGAAAAAGAAATGCCAAAGACCAAGTAATCTATTATGTTGATATATTCTATGACTTATGTTGCTGCCTTCATGCCCGGGAGGTTTTTATGTATTAATGCAGATTGCTTTGACAGTCACCTTTGGCAGTTACATGAAAAAAGGTTGGGTGATCATCACGATCTCGAGGGCAGTAGCACATAAATAGACATCCACAGTAGGCTCCAACAAAAATAAGCAATGCATGGATTTCTGTAAGAACTGCTGAAATAACACAGCTTAATATTTAAGATGTATTTATATAGCCCATATTCACAAATAACAATTTGCCTCATAGGGCTTCACAATCTATACCGAGTGCAACATCCTCTGCCCTTAACCCCCAAAAGGGTGAGTTAAAACTGCCAAAAATCAATAGAAAAAAAATCAAAAAAATATATTTTAACGACGGCATGGCAGTTGTCCTGAAAAGGGAAGTTTGCCAAAAAATCACTGTTGTGCTTTTTAAGGTAAATGGACAGATGAAGAGGCATTTTTAGCCATTGCTGGGACTTATTTTTTATTTATTTTTTAAAATGGGACTGAGACGTTTCGGGGACACTAAATCAAGTAACATCATTTATTGTATCCCAACTGAGTTATGGGACAAAACAAAAGAAGTCATCCAATTTTACACATTTATAATGGAAGTAATTAAGTTCCTCCAGTTACATTGTATGGAAGTTAAGGCCAGATTTTAAATGCAAATAGTAGTGATTTATTTAGGTAGGCATCATGGATGCCAAGACATCTGTGAAAAGATTCAATATTTGTTCCCACAAAAAAAGTGTATTTTATCTGAGTAGTGCACTGTCAAATGTAAATATCACTGCAAATTAATCAAACTAGAAAGTGGAACTGCATTCAGGAGGGCATTTTCTTTGCATGAATAACTGTTACTCATTTATTTGAAAGCATGGATGAAATTAAATGCAATTTGATGTCACTGGGTCAAGCCCCGGTTCACCAGGCACATAAGGCTTTGATGCAACAAGAAGAGAATAAGTGAAAGTGTTGGCGAAAACATGAATAATACAAACGAGTGGATACATGAAAAAGAAAACCAACAGATTATATCAGTGATGTATTATATTTTCAGTGGAACTTGCAACTAGAAGTTTTTCGCAGAACATAAATCATGATAGCTGGACATTGTCTTTACATGTGTGACAAACGATTTTGTTACAAATTTGGTGAATATTGTTTTCAAGGACTCACATAAAATCACAAAAAAAAAAAATCTGCATAAGTGCTTACCAGGGACAAGTCATTTAAACTACATTTTTACTTCATATCTTGATCTTGTGAACGGTATTTAACAGAATGCAACGTGTGGATTTCACATTTGTACATATCAGCCTGTTATTGTCCCATTAAATAACAGTAGAGGACAGGAACTACTGTATGTGCCGCAAAGAAAAAAATATATATTTGCCATTCGCATGCTGTTATTCTTCATGTTATGATTGTGTTACAGTTGTGACAGCTGTTTTCCATCGCTGTGGCAAGACAGCGGTGATGCCCGAGGGCAGCTCAGAGGAAAAGGTAAATCGGAGCAAAGATGAGCAATTTCTGTTCACTCATCAGCGAGCTTCCCGCCATCGGCGCTGAATGGGCTGCTTTAAATAGCACTGATTTAGTAGAGGATTTTAATTGGAATGATGGCGGCGGCACTCGCTGCCTCACTGCTCCATGCCACTCATTTAGGGGAGTGGTGCCCATGTCAAAAGGACACCTGGCACTGGGTGACTCGGTGCCGTCAGCCACCGGTACGCATATTTATTTGATGATGACAAAAGCCTTCGCCACCCTTGCGTCCTCTGTGTGTCGGTGACGGTGACTTGCGGCAGTTGCAGGTGCCTCCGCCCCATCTCTCAAACACTAGCTCTGCATTTCCTTCCCTTTTCTCCCCCCTCTCTTTATTTTTCCGCTCTTTCTACTCTGTTGCATCACCAGCCCTGTTTCCATTATAGAGTGTTTTTTTAATGCACCCCTCCCTATATTCTCACCTCTCTCGGGTCTGCCTTATTGTTTCTTGCATTGTTTTGCGTCACATTCCTTCATTACCTCCATTCACACAATGAATCAAGGATTTCTTGTTTCCCACCCCCCCTCCCCCATCCCTTATTAATATTGTCAGATGGATGCAGTCCATCGTGACCCACGACTGCACCCCACTCCACAACTCCAACCACATCGTCAAGTTTGCGGACGACACAACCGTGGTGGGTCTTGTCAGCAACAACGACGAGACCCTCTACAGGCAAGAGGTGACCCAGCTGGTCACGTGGTGCCACGACAACAATCTCTTCCTCAACGTGGGGAAAACGAAAGAGATGGTCGTGGACTTCAGGAGAAGCGTCACTCGACCCCCCCAACCACTGACAATCAACGGTGCTGCTGTGGAGCAGGTGAGCAGCACCAAGTTCCTGGGGGTCACCATCGCTGACGACTTCTCCTGGGGGAACAACACCACGGCGCTGACCAAGAAAGCCCAGCAGCGCCTCTACTTCGTCCGCAAACTGAGGAAGACGGGAGCGCCCCCACCCGTCTTGCTCACCTTCTACAGGGGCACCATTGAGAGCATCCTCAGCAGCTGTGTCACGGTCTGGTTCGGGAGCTGCACTGCAGCCAACCGCAAGTCCCTCCAGAGGATCGTGAACACGGCAGAGAGGATCATTGGTGCCCCACTCCCACCACTGCAGGACATTTTTAATACCCGCCTCACCCGCAAAGCACTGCGCATCGTGGGTGACCCCTCCCATCCGGCTCACAAACATTTCCGCCTTCTACCTTCGGGTAAAAGGTTCCGCAGCATCCGGTCTGCAACAAATAGACTTAAAAACAGCTTCCTCCCCCAGGCTGTTAGGATGCTGAACTCTCTCCCCTCCCTCCCCCCTGCCCCCCCTGTACCTGGACTTTAACACCCTCCG